>JBCEWC010013958.1:0-14698 GCA_038996855.1 Solanum aculeatissimum
AAACATGTATATGTATACATATTCTTGTGGGATGACGACTTAGTACCGAGAAGGATTGGAGTAGTAAGTGGACTATCCCTGAGGGTCCCACTTCTTTCCCGAAACTATGTGCCAACATAGTTTATGCTACCAAAATAGAAGGCCTATAAGGTATGATATGATATGGCATACATGACATGACATGACATGACATGACATGACATGACATGACATGACATGACATTGACCTGACCTGACCTGACAAGGTATCATATGATTTAGACTTGCTTTTGGAGATGGCCATGGTTCATTCGATGTTTCATGTGTCTATGTTGAGAATGTTTGTTTGTGATCTAAGTTTTATTGTTCCATTAGATGAAGTTGGTATGGAAGAGAATCAAATCCATGAAGAGATTCTGATTGAGAATTTTGGTCGGCAAGTGAAGAGATTGAGGAACAAAGAAGTTGCATCCATTAAAGTCCTTTGGAGGAATCAACAAGTTGAGAGTGCTACATGGGAAGTAGAGAAAGACATGATGAAATGATATCCTTGTCTTTTGCACTCTACTCAAGTATAAGGTATTAAGTTATTCTTTTCTATGCAGCCCAAATTCTTAAGTTTCAACTCATTCATGTCATATTACATGCATCCATATTCATGAGACTATTTTTGAATGATAATTAACGCATGAGTTTAAATTTTGTTTTCTGAAAATGATGTTTAAATTTCCATTTTGCATTCATATTAGGTTGTCGGTATTCATTTAACACTACTCAATCTTGCTTTTATCTCCTTTAAGGATGAATGTTCTCAAGGGGGAGATATTTCAATACTCAATATGTTAAAGGGTCAAAATATGGAAGGAAAGTCTAGATTACTAGTGCAGTGATGTATGATCCCCATGGTTGGGTTTACGAGTCATAGATAGGTCTTGTGGATAGAGTAGGGACTTAGTAAAAATTTGGAATTTAGGGTTAGATGTAGGAAAGGTCCTTAGGACAGTAAATATGTTTACGAGTTATGGATTCAAGTCGTGGTTGATATTCAGAGCAGGGTGCAATAAGGCTAAATAGGATGAGACCACATACGGATTGTGGTCTTATTAATGGGTCATAAAGACGGTTCGTGGTTTAACTCCTACAAATGTTAAATTTAACAAAGTGTTGGATGTGTCTACGAGGGGCATCTACAGCTCATAAAAGTGACTACGCGCCATAGATTGGACTCATAGATTGAGGGTTTTTAGGGTGTAACAAGGATGAAACTCCTATCTACTAGCGAAAGATGGGTCTACGACCTGTAGAATAGGCTTCTGGTTTCCCTTGACAATTTTTTAATGAAAGATATTTCTGACATTTCATCTCATCCTAAATCTTAAACTACGTTGTTTTGACTCCAAAAACTAAACATATCAGTCTAACACTACCCCATTCACCTTCATTCCAAAATATTCTCCTAAATTCTAGGTCTCAAACTCTAAATTTCTCTCAAGGGTTCCATTGAAGACAAGCTAGGGTTTCAAGCTTTCTTCTCCAATACTTGGATTTTTTGTCATGCCCCGAGTCTACACCTTGGAAGTGGCCGACACTCGAAAACCATCGTTGGTCCCCAAGCGAACCCTTGGCCTAACTGACTTACTCAACTACAAACTTTAACATGCATGCAAAAGCTTTACAAGATGATCAATTTAAAATATTTACTAAAACTCAAATAATTTCAATCATGCTTTGTACAGAATCTGAAAATATCTCTTTATACAAATAGGAATAATGGTTAAAAAGTTTGAATGAAAAGACTAGGCTGACTCACTAACTCTATCCATGAAGCGTCTACTATATTGAATATAGGTGTCGCAACAAGACCTATAACTACCTGAATGTAAAATAAAATTCATAAACTAAGCTAACTAGAGTCCTCTGAAGGTGAAAGGGTCCCACTAACTGCTTCTGGAAACCTATCTTACTAAATGTTTGCTATCATGTGGATATTTGAATTTGCATCATAAGACGATGTAGTGCCAAAGGGCGTTAGTACATGGAATGTACAATATGTAAAATAGCCAAAAGAGAAACTCAGAATACGATGCTCAACTCAGAGACTTGACTCAGGATAAAAAACAATAACATAATTAATGCAATGTAAGTTAAACATCTGGTTTAATGCATAATTAAATTCAACTCAATTTGTATCTAAAAATAATATATACTCTAGCTTAGGGTGAATGTGAATGTTTTGCCCACCATCACTATGAGCATATGATGATACAACGTCTTTCCCACGTTGTCCGAGTCATCCCATACCTTGCAAAGGTAAAGGATGAATATTGGGGATCCACATAAATTAGGCCATCTCAATGGCATGTGCAGAGTTGTAAATCTGGTTCAATCCGATCCTACCCTGGCTACATAGTTTATGGGGTTGGAGATATCTGAACTCGTACCAACATTGGTGCTCAAAATACTACTTCAAAACCATTCACTATAATCAACAACTATAAAAATGTCCCATTTTAGGGGAAAACTGAATCTCTACTACTTGGAGTGTTGGCTCAACATATTTTCTCAAAACTGATAATGCTTTATCATAACGGATAATGCTTTCTTTATATAAAGAAAGTAGTCATGCTCTTTACTAATAAAAGGATGCATTTAGAACTGTTTAGTTCCCATAAACTCTGAAATTTATGCAACTGCTCTTTTATGCTATGCTCAAAAGATAGTATAGTAAATAGACTACTTGTATAACTCATGTTGAGATATTTCTTGAAACTAACTCATACTTTGGATTGGATAACTTTTTAATGCAATTAAAGCATGATAATGGAATAGTTCTCAAAACTCATCTAGGATTCTTGTAAATATAATAATACTTCAAGAATCTAAAGAGATGTACTCAACAATGAAGTTTTTAGCATAATAATAATGGGATAAGAAGAATTTTATGACAAGGTTCTAGAATATCTCCTTAAGATCATAGGAATGAAATTGATTTTATTGTTTACTAGAATTCTTGATAATAAATATAAATTATGCACGAAAGCAGAATTTTAGGTGGCCTTTACATACCTGGGCACGGATTTTCTTAAAAACCTAGAGAGACTTTCTCAAGCCCTAGCCCTTCTTATTTTCTCCCTAATCGTTATTCTTTTAAGAAACTTCGTGAAAGTGAAAAGAATGGGTATGGGTTACTGATTTCAGGGTAAAAATAACCTAAAAAAATAGAGTTTTAGTCTAGGATAGGTGGAGAAAAGACTAGAATACCCGTAATTTTTAAAACTAAATATCAAATACCACAGTGGGAACAAGTCCGTGATTGCACCAGAATTCATTTTTCGACGAAAAAATTAGAACGCATTCAGAAACTATTTTTCCATGAATAACAAATAAATTGCATTTGTCAAATGCGATTTATGTGTAGTTTTATGTAAATCATTTCCCGATTAATTTTCTAGTCCCGTAAAAATAATGGAACAACAATTATATGCAAGTCCATGACGCGAACATGTCGCGTACTTTTCTAGAATTGTACTTTTGTCTTGAAATATTATCTTTTAATTTAGTTGCTCTAAAAATCAATCAATACCATTTTTTCACATAAATTTTTGTGTTAATTGCATTTCCGACCTTGGATTTGCCAAAAAAGCTTGGAAAGATGTATTATGCGAACAATCTTTTGTCTAGAGGTATTTTAGTAATTTTTAGAGTATTGTTATATCTTCCCTTTGGAATAATTCGTCCTCAAATAATGAGGATACTATGTTTTACTCAAGGCATGAATTTTACTCAAGAATTAGACATGCAACTTACTTAACTGATACGAATATTAACCTCAAGGATAGAGGTGGAAATTTACCTTCAATATTGTCATTAAAAGGAACGAACAGAATGCAATAACTCAAACACTCGGATACTTAAATAGTCAACTCAAGGATAAACATGAACTTAAGGTAGGAACTTAACCAACTAATGGACATCGTAGCTGTATTGATAAGCGATTTACCATCTCAAACACTTCCATCAAAATTCCTCTGGACTCTATAAGAAGGCTATTAGCCTGATATGAGTATAGGACTACTATGTACTAAGATCCAACTATTAGCCTTCAGTGCAGCCACTCTCTCTAACTATGCTCTTATTCTTGAGTTCTACACTTTATTAACTGAAGCTTATAACTCCCATCATAACCTAAGTCTATTGTATACTCTCATCATGTTCAAGTCTAACGTAAAGTCATAACATGCTACCCACAAGCTGATCATACTTATACCAACTAATCCATAAGGTTTATGTTTTGTACCTCCATAAAAGATTTTCTTTAGACAATACTACTCTTATACATTTACACGAAACACTCAATAAATCAACAATAGCCTATGGCTATTACTCACTTGATGAGGACCACACATTCAAGCTTATCATTCTAACCACTTTATAGTTTCTTTAAGGTCAATATTACTTAGAAATCTTTAAACTTATGATAGCACCTCTACACTCACAATCTAATTAACACCTATTAGGAGGCATACCAATATATACTTACCTATATGTTACACATAATAAAATTTTATCTTATTTTTTCTCCCTATTTGTAACCTTAAATGGAATAAGCATACTATAAATGTCACCATAAGTAACACTCATTCTCTTCCATCTGTCACAACTCATCTACTATCATCAATATCATGATCAATACTAAAAGAAATTACCATTAGAAAGGCTTAGAATGAAATATCATAAGCACGATTCATTCAACAAATCTGATTTGAGAACATCTATCACATAATCTGATCCCACTAGTATTTTAGGACCTATCACGAGTTAAAGGAACTGTGAATACTGTGAAACTCATGTCTTTTCTTCTGAAATATTTGGCTTAAAATTCTTAATTTCATGAGATAAGATCATAATTATTCAATGAAGTTATCACTTCTCGCTTTAAGAACTGAGAATGAACATGAATCAATATAAGGTGCATGGGTCTAGATCATGAGCATGGTGCCTTTAGATAATATACGAATAAGGTCTCACCTCAACTGAAGTATAAGGAATATATGAGATAGAAAAGCATCAATTGTCTCATTTTTATCAACTCATCATTATCAAAAGTTCAAGATCTACTTTGGTTTATTACTTAAACATCTCCCACTACGCTCAAAGGTCACCTCTTTAAGTCTGTGAATTGATTCTCTTCACTACGCTATAAGCACAACCCTCCATACGATTGGAGAACCACTATACACAGAATTCTTATATCCTCATGTAATTTAGTACTCAAAGATATGAAACTAGTGTTAAAACATTCTTCTAAGATACCAACTTTTAACTTATATATTTATAATCATTTATCTTTATTTGCTACTCTTATTGGCATAATAACCACTTTCTATGACTCTTATGTTCTAACATCTTACTTTTTTCTTTGTTTGCTAGCACATATATTCTATATTCACATACATCTAACCGACAAAAACTTGGACTATAATGGGAAGCTGCTCATTATCTATAACTAACCTCCTTTGAGCCATCGCTTAAGGGTAATACAGAATGTTTACATCAGCCTACTCCACATTAACAACTTGAATATATTATCTAGGTAACAATAATAAATCATAAAATTAAAGTCCCATATAATTATATACTATGTTGAATATACATCTTAGGCTCTTTTCTTATCCAATAACTTAGTCAATTCAATATTTCCATCTAAGCGTCATACACACCGTACTAGTAACATCACACTTTTTTTCAAGTCAACATCTTAATTTCTCACTTATGCTATTTTAAGCTTACAAGAGAAATTCTCCACTAATACTATCACGCCCATCATGCTATCCCCCTTTCAAAATGCTCACCTAAAGTTCAAACATAGAATCTTGTACTAAACATGTACATTCACACTCCTTACATACTAAACTAACTCTAAACTATTATATAAAGTCAAAAAATGTTAAACCATTAAATCTAATGATAAGAAATCAATATTTATATCATGGTTTATCTAAGTATAGTCTATCATCACATTTCCTTTCATAATTTAAGTAGTATATCCTCATCCATTATACCTCCTTACCTTGATAAGCTTATAACTGTATAAATCTCATGACTCTTTTTTCAAAATCATGAACCTAGTTTAGATCTACCACCTTATGCCCTTTACTCTTTTAGTCAATATCTATACTTGATCTTTACTAACACACTGGCGCATCAATATCCACTCATTTCTTATTCGAGTACACTCCATCTCATACTAATTAACAACTTTTCCTGTACCTTTTATCATGAAAGCTAGATGATACTTACTACTTTTTAACCAATACTCAAAAGGGGCTAGATTTATCACCCAATTTCTTAGCATATAACCACATAACTCTAAGATATGAACTTCAATCAGTCACTATTCCCACTCTTCATAGTTTCTATATCTTTCTAGCTCTAGAGTCATTCTACCACTTATGGTTTACAAAGACCTTTAATCACTTTCTCTTGGGGGGGACGGGTATCAATAAGTATTTAGAGGCATAACTTAACTTCCCTCTCAAGGATAACATCTGAAAAATGATTTTGAGAACAGAGTCTAGAAGTACATCACATCTTGCTCTATCTCAAACACATGATTCATATGAATAACAGTGCATTATTTCAGATCATTAAACTTAAGAAGACTAGTTGGCTCCTCTCAAGCCTGGTGCAGTCTCTTTACTTTTTGAATACTTTATCTGAAGGTAACTCATTAATAAGAATCTGGAATTTTCTATTCCAATCATCTTAAGTATGAGCGGTAGTCAAACTAACCTGGGCAAACACACGAATTTGAACAAGTGTCTTAGGAAGTAACTCTATTGCACGATTTAAAAGGTGAAAGAAGAAATATTTTCTTATATGTCAATAGTTCCTCATTTATAGAAATGGGGTCCTCATAACCATAAATAAGATCCTCCAAACACAAATTCACAGACACCCTAGAATACTTGAACTCTATGCTCTGATACCAAGTTTGTCACGTCCCAAGTCTACACCTTGGACGTGGTCGACACTCGAAAACTATTAGGGGTCCCCAAGTGAATTCTTTTTTTCGCTGACTTACTCAACTGGAAACATTCTTTATATAGAATCTGAAAATATCTCTTTATACAAAGAGTATAATGGTTAAAATGTCAAAATTAAAAGACTAGACTGACTCATTAAATCTATCCATGAAACCTCTACTATACTGAAGATAGATTCCAGAACAAGACCTATGGCTAGCTGAATGTTAAATAAAATACATAAACTAAGCTAACTAGAGTCCTCTGAAAGTGAAAAGGTCTCACTAACAGCTTTTGAAAAGTTGTTTTACTAAATGTCTGGTATCATGTGGATACTTGAATATGCATCAAAAGATGATGCAGCACCAAAGGGCATCAGTACATGGAATGTATGGTATGTAAAATAGTCAAAACAGAAACTCAAAATAGGATGCAAACTCAGAGACTTAACTTAGGATATAAATTAATAACAGAACTAATGAAACATAAGTAAAACATCTAGTTTAATGCATAATTAAATGCAACTACGTTTGTATTTGTAAATAAAATATACTTTAGCATGGTGAGTTTTTTAACCGACAACCATCACTATAAGCATATGATAATATAATATTTTGCCCACGTTTCTAGAGATATCCCATACCTTGTCAGGTTAAGTGATGAAATGATAGGGATCCATATAAACTAGGTTATTTCAATGGAATGTGAGGAGTTGTACATTTGGTACAATTCTATTCTACGCTGGCTATGCAGTTTATGGGGTTGGAGTTATTTGAACTCGTACCCATATCGATGCTCAATACTACTCAAAAGTATGCACTGTGCTCAATAACTGTAAAAATGTTCCACTTTAGGAAAAAACTGAAACTCTGCCACTTGGAGCCTTGGCTAAATATATTTTCTTTTAACTGGTTTTTCTTTCTCAAAACTGATAATGCTTTATCATAACGAGTAATGCTTTCTTTATAGAAAGAAAGTAGTCATGCTCTTTACTAATAAAATGATGCATTTAGAACTATTTAGTTCCTACAAACTCTGAAATTTATGCAACTGCTCTTTTATGTTTTACTCAAAAGATAGTATAGTAAATAGGTTACTTGTATAACTCATGTTGAGATACTTCTTAAAACTAACTCATACTTTGGGCTAGATAACTTTTCAATGCAATTAAAGCATGATAATGGAATGGTTCTCAAAACTCATCTAGGGTTCTTGTAAATATAATAATACTTCAAGAATCTAAAGAGATGTACTCAACAATGATATTTTTAGCATAATAATAATGGGATAATAAGAATTTATTACAAGGTTCTATAATTTCTCCTTAAAATCATAGGAATGAAATTGATTTGATTTTTGACTAGAATTCTTGATAATATATATAAAGTATGCACGAAAGTAGAATGTTAGGTGGCCTTTACTTACCCGGACATGAATTTTCTTAAACAATTGGAGAGACTTTCTCAAGCCCAAGCCCTTCTCCTTTTCTCCCTAATCGTTATTCTCTGAAAACATTTCGTGAAAATGAAAAGTTATCCCTGAAAACCTCGATGGTACCAATCTAAGAAACAACCCGAGCATCTTCTATCCTAAAATGGCATAGCACAACATGCAGCATCTGGTTAGGTGAGGGAGGCATAAAGGATGGTTGATCCCCTAGAGCTAGGGCTACAAGATGCCCCTGTGCTGCTAGTAGGGGTGGGCATGGTATGGTATATACCGAATACCATATTGAAATCAAATTTTTTAATACCGTGGTATGGTTATTATGGTATTTGGTATGACTTTTTTTTTGGTATTTGGTATTTAAAAAATAAATACTGAAACACCGTATATCATATCATATCATATATATATATATATATATATATATAATTTCATAAAAGTGTTAATCCAATTGTCCACAAAGCCCAATTGGTAATAGCCCATACCCAAATGTATGTGCAGCTCGATACTATATGTATACTAGGAGTGTAGAGGGAGTTATATGTATACTATAAATTTTGATCTAAGAAATGTATGTGCAGCTCGATAAGGGATAATTATGGTTACCGAATACCATACCGTAAAATATCATAACCGAAATTAAAAATACCGAACCATACTGAGTTAATTTGATATGGTAATGGTCTCAAATTTTTAGATACCAAATACCGAAATTACCATACCAAATTTTCAAATACCGTACCGTACCATGCCCACCCCTAATTGCTAGTGCAACTAGGGATAGAGTAGGGGCTTAGTGCATGTCTCCTCATATTGTCAACAACTAGGTAATTGTCACTTGTAAAGCTAGTGAAATGGCATGTGCGGTTGGGCTAGGGAGGAATGGGGGCATATTCATCCTCTGCCTTCAACTTTGAGTTCTATCTTGGCGATGTTCTAGTGAAGCAGACTTGGCATGACTTCAGGATCGACCTCTACCCCAAACTGGAGCCTTTTCTGTCGGTCTAGGTGGGTCATCCCTGACCATAGATCCATGTGTATGAGTCATCCTATGAAAGAATAAGTCAAGTGACATTTCGAGAAACCAAAAGAACATACCTTGTCACGAAATAGGTACAAAGTAACAAATATTCATAACAATACATTGTAGCCTCCTGAAGACAAGAAACGGAAGTATCTGCTCCAATCTGCGGGATTCTACTAGGTGTTGGCTTTGGATAAATGAGACCAATGAACTTGGAGATCTGATACCAACTTGTCACGATTCAATTTCTCAAGTCGTGATGGCACTTACTATAATTTGTTAGTAGGTAAGCCAACTCGTAACTCAAAATATATAGTAATAGATAAATGGGTAGAAAACTAAACAATCAAATAGTAATAATAACAAAATGATACTAGAAAGTAAAAATATACATAAATAACTGAAATTTCTCCCAGAACCTAAAAGTAACGAGTATAGAGCCACTAAAAAGAGTACAAGTTCTAAAAGTGGACCAAAAGAATGATAAACATACAAACTACGTGGACCTGTCTTAAAAAGAAAAAGATGAGCCACAAAAATATATACAGAAGAAGACAACAATGATCAGGACGTTGTGCTTGCCCTTATCTCCAGTGTTGGTTGTTACTGGATCAAATGATAGAAGTGATAACTAGTGCTCGATCTTGCATCACGAAACAAGTTGCAGATTATAATATGAATACCAATTAAAAGGTATCCAGTAGATATCATAGATCAACTGAGTAAGAAAGTGAATATAATAGAAAATACTAAAATAAACACACATCGGGGTCAAGAACAAAAGATAATAAAGCTATGCATATGAGTGTAAGGAACAAAAACACCTAAGGTAACGAAACCCAACTGAGTCCTCATAGGATTAGAATGTACACTCTTGAATAAGTTAAGTAAACACCTTAACAGACCTTCATAAGCTCGATAGGTGCACAAAATAACTAACCTAAGACTAAAGAAAATTCGATAGAACCAAAGCACTGTAGAAATTCACTTCCTAAATGAGAGAGCATAGATCCTGAACCTCAAATTGCAGGTGAGCTCCCAACCGTAGATATGCCAACAAAGTCAAACTCTGCATAGAATAGCATAGAGCCTAGATCTTGAATGTGGATGTCGGCTACCCATAAATGAAGTGATGTAATAAAAAAGGGGTCAAACTCTATATGTTGAATTCATTATAGGAGGACGAATAATTATTAGCAGCCAGTACAAATCCCAATCTCAAACAGCGAATGAAACCTCCTGTCAGTGACACATGGGATGAGTGCTCCAAGTAAGCCATTTAGAGATTCTTGTATGTAAAAAGTCATAAGGATGCTCCATATCAATCTTCTATATCCTCTAATCATCTCGATGCAGTTGGAAAGCCGAAGTAAGTTTTTCTTACTACTGAACAGTCCCAAGAAGGCGGTCAAAATATCAAAAATAGGATATTAGGGGAATTATGGATGCTAAGGCTCCATGACTAAGTTACTACCTAGCTAAGTCTCATCTTTATCAGATCCAAGTCTGATATATCAGTCTACAAGGACCTACACCACTGAAGTCACATTAGGGTGGTAATTACATAGTCTATCAACTTCGAAAATATCATAAGTCTATGGCAACACTAGCCTAAGCCTACACTAAGGCTAAACATGCTCCAATATAGAATACAAGTCAATAGAAGTAACCAAGAATGTAAGAAAATCAATTATAGCATTTCACATATTCACCTAATCTAGAAAATAGTCTTAAACATGAATTTTATCAAGCTTGGCCTACTAAATTAGTTCCCCACCCCAATATTCACGTAAATCGGCAAACATTCACATAGTCGAACTCAATCTAAAAGAAGAAAAGTCGTAACCTACTTGAAGTCTGATCATGCATGCTCCAAACTGTTTTGCTAGAACTTTCTCCTTTCAGATGGCATATGAACACTGTCACGCTATCAAAAATAGAATCACAATGTTGTTATGATTGTTTTGACACCACAATCACCAAATTTAGAGATGCACCAATTCTGGAGTCAAATTTGGGAAAATGAGATTCGTGCCAAAAATTCTAAAATTAGCTTCAAATAGGGTTCTATATAGTTCTCCAAATTTGTGTCCTAAAATGGAACACAATACAGGACTTGGAATCATTCCTATTAGTTCATGCATCAAAATTCACATTCAGGAGCTAAACACATCTGTGGCAGTAGCTAAAATCCTGAAATTACCTTGAACAACACCACAATAGCACTTTTCGATCGTACTAACGCATTCTCCTAGAAAATCCCATAATTTAACTTTTTGAATCACTGTATTTAGAGCCAAAATAAAGAAATTATCATGCCTTGAAGGTTTGCAAAAGGAAGACCAGACACAATTGCTCTCCTCAATCATGCACCTCCCCCCCCCCCCCCAATATGACCTTTGTGATTGCGGTGGGGTCTTTTACAATCACAGAGCGCAAAATTCCGACCCTCCACGATGGTCACTTAGGCCCTGCGATCGTGAGCCAACCACCCAGACATTCACAAGCACGACCAAATTAAAGGTCCTGCGAATACAAAAGTTAGTTGGGCTTGCACTAGCATCAGTTGAGAATGTTGATTTTTGGCAAAGTCCAAGTTTATGATAGAGTGCTCGAGATTCGTTTAGAACCCCATGAAAATGAACTAAGTTATCCCACCAAACTTAAAAGTGCTCGAGATTCGTTTAGAACCCCCACGCAAATGAATTAAGCTATCCCACTAAATTCAACGTTCGAAACGTAATATTTTGGTTAAAATTTTCATATAAGGTCATCTCGACAAAAGTAAATCCCACTCCCAAAGGTCATTTTAACCAAAATTCATCGAGGGGCTTGGAGTGAGTCTGAAAGCCTTGGGAACTGAATGAAAGATCATTCTAGGCCAAAACTCGACGTATCCGAGCTAACATCACTATCAGAATTTTCATTGAGGCATGAATTTTAAGAATGTTTACGAAGGTCAACTTTAGGCCAAATCCCAATGGAAAGCTGCACAAAATACGAAAATGAGGCGGAAAAAACAAAAATGACCTAGAGGATCATTACAGTTGTTCATCATCGTAATTAATTGAGTTAATATCTTTTGATGAACCATTGTTGGGTTTGTGTTCTATATGTTCCTATTTTTGACTAATTGACATTGATTTAAACAAAAGAGATGAATTTCACAATGAAACTTTTCTTTTTCGGCGAATAAATCTCTCCAAATTGTACTCCGTCATGCCTCTATTCTATGTTTTCCGAAGAATTCAATATGTTAAATTTGTGTACAAGAAATGAAATAATGTTAATTTATTTAAATTAAAGAAATTAATTAAAAAAATAATAAGTTTAAGTTTTGTTCTTACTTAATTATACTAGAAATGTCCAACTAAAAAAAAGGACATTGTCCATATTAATATGAAATTTAGTTTATTTTTAAGTAACAATCAAAGCAAAACTAGCAATACACTAGAATATAATATAACGTGTAACAACCATTCAAACATGATTCCATATAATAGAAGTGCCAAAAGTGATATTTTTAAAGTTACTTTTTTTGCTTCCCCCAAAACTAGATCTATTTTGTCAATCCTCCATGGAGCTTTTCTTCTGGAAAAACATCATTATACCTCAAAAAACCTCAAGATTACTCGTACTTGTAGCTTTAACATTAATAATTATTCTCCTTTTTATTCCTCTTAATTATGATCACCCTTCTTATGTTTTAAACCATAAGAAATACTGTAACATTTCTAGAGGAGAATGGATTCGAAATCCAGATGCTCCGTATTACACCAACAACACATGTATCGCGATCCACGAACACCAAAATTGTATGAAATATGGGAGGCACGATACGGAGTTCTTGAAATGGAGATGGAAGCCACAAGGATGTGAAGTGCCAATTTTTAGCCCATTTGAGTTCTTGGATATGATGAGGAACAAGTCATTGGCATTTGTTTGAGATTCTGTTGGGAGAAACCAAATGCAATCCTTAATATGTCTCTTGTCCAAGGTACCATACTCTTTTAATTTCTCTCCAATGTATTATTTGTTTGAAAATTGCATACTTGTTATATGTATATGTTGATATTTGACGTTTAGATAATTGCATTTAGCTGTTATAAATAAAAGTATACAAGAAATAGAAAAAAAATATGAGTGTATACAAAAAGCAAATATTAGTAATTTTTTCTCGTGAAGTTATGATCATATTATTTAGATTGATACTATATCAATTATTAATGATTATAAGCATAAATATTTTATTAATATTATAGTTTTATACATAGTAATATATTTCAACAAATATAATATGAAGTGGTAATTTATTCTATTGCTAGTCATAGTTATAATGATACATTTTTATTTTTAAAAAAGAATTACCCTTAGTTTGGATGCAAATGCCTTGTATTTTCTTTTCCCCAGATAAACAAGGCAAAAGTTAGGTGCATGTAGAGGAAGCTTTAGTTCACCAATAAGGTTGAAATTTAAATTGCTAACACTTTTTTCCACAAAAATTGTGAAAACGAAGTTCTCAATTACATAGGGTGTGTTACTAGGATGGAAAATGGTTTCTATGAAAATAAATATTTTGCATGAAAATAAGTGAATTTTTATTTATTTCATTTCTAGTCAGTATACAAATAAAAATTATTTGTATATAATCGAGATATAGATATTATAGGGGGTGGGAGTGGGTTTTTGTGGTGGTGATCGAAGTTTGGACTATTGAGTAGGATGAAAATAAGGTGTGCTCGAAGATCAGGAGGACATACTCAACGTAGAATATCCACTCATTAAACTTATTTTTTTCTATTTCAACTAAAAAAAAGTCATTTTTGACGACAATTTTTTTTTCATATTTGCAACTTTACTATAGGGGTCATTTGGTGTGATGGATAAGGGATATTAATCCCAGGATAATTTTTTAGTGGTCATTAATTTCTTGTTTGGTTGCACACACTAGGATAAGTTATCCCCTCCAGGAGGTGGAATAATAATCCCAGGATAACTTATCCTGGGATAAAATAAGGGAAATAACAAAAATACCCTCCTTGAACTCTCTTTTATATATCATTTTTACATTTATGTATATTAACATATTTTTTAATAATATTCATAACCTTGATTAATCATTGTTTTTATATATTTTTCTAATTTAAAAAAAATTATATTTTATAAATATAATTTTTATTTATGAATATATTATAAGTTGAATTTATTTGTCTAATACTTATGT
>JBCEWC010013959.1:0-14698 GCA_038996855.1 Solanum aculeatissimum
GAGAGTGTATAGGAGAGTTCTAATGGATGAATGAGGGTTTAGGGAATGTTTTAGGGGTTTAGGAGACCTTAGGGGACTAAAAGGGGGCTTAAGGGAATGTTAAATCACGAAAATACCATTAATAAAATAGAACTTTTAATTGTACATAGTGCCCAAATGGCAGCTACAGTGTCGTCTACAGGCACACGGCTCGTCAAACCCATCGTCCAACCTCACTTAGCCAAATTCTTCCGCGCGAACTTTCGGAGGACTTTCTGTTACGCTTCACGAACCACTAGACGGTCTGTTCAAGATGCCACTATCCGTTCAAGGCACCATCTAACCACACTTAGCCTCAAAATCATCATCCTTGGCTTGGACAAGCTACTACCTCATTGCACGAGGCAGTACACGAGCTTTTTTGTGTCAAACGGACCGTCCAAGGTTCCGTTGACATAGACTTGGCTTAGGGGTGGTTCCAGGCCACCCCTAGATCACTGGAACACCTGAAAAGGCACTACACGCACCGTGCAAAGTTTTACGGCCCGTACCAATGTGTTTGGCCATTTTTCTGAGCCTATCTCCAATGGCTTCTGAATTTTAGATAGTCTCACTTTTTGGGCCATATCTCCCTCATCCGAACTTCAAATTGAGTAAAACCAGTTGTGTTGCAAAGCTAACTCAAATATAGTCAGTTTGATATATTGTATGTCACATGTTTCATCCCACATCAGATGTTATGATTGTTTGAAGTACGCTACCGAAACTGTCCCTCTAGGCCACTAACTAGCTCAATTTGCATTCGGCCACTTAAACTCAACCCGTGGCCACCAAAACTCAACCATGGCTTGTAGTACATCATTGAATTCCAACCATAAGTAGATTTTGAAAATTTTCGAGTTGTTACAGTATTGCATCATTGTCAATCACTATGTTTATCGTTATCTTCAATTATGTTATTATGTACTAAGCTTTTGATGCAGGTGATAGGATTCTTCATTATTATATACTTGTTTAATTTATCTTACCCAATCAGTTGAATCTATTGGATACATTTTGGTGTACCCATCCCTACTATGTTTCCTCCATGTAGATCATGTACAGGGACCCGCACAGGGTAGTTAATCACTCTAGTTGAGTTATTTTGCTTCCAGCCAGATCTTATCGGTGAGGCTCACACTTTAAATCACCGTATCTCTTTGGGACTCTCTTTATTTCTTTCCTTTTGATTTTGTATCAGATTTTATGAAACAATACTGTATATACTTTTGAGACCATTGTATTTACTCTTCATTACTATTTTAGATTCTACTGTACTCATTACTCCAGGTTTTGGGAGAATTATTATATATCTTTTAATTTGTTTCCACTTTATTTATCTTTCTTCAGTTGTGATCCATTTTGGATCGTGACATAAGAGCACAATGTTTTAAAATGTTCCTTGGATGTCCATGCATACCACTTCGAGTAGAGTCTCATTCAATATTGTGAAGCATGCCATTATCTTGATAGAGAGGCTATGAGATAGTTTAGGAAAGTCTTCCCTTTTTTCTTATTCATATCTTTCCTTTAGAGTTGACTAAGGTTTTCCTATAACTAACAATGATCACTTTGATTATTTCAAGATCATGCAACCAAGAAGAGCTCCAAACCAAAGAGGCACTCCCAAAAAATAAGCTCCTCCGCCTTAACAAGATGATGGAGTGTCTCATGCAGAGTTTTGAGTTGCGTTCACTATGTTTTCCCAAGCATTGGCCAATCAAGCTAATAGGGAGATCACCGTTCCTCCCCAAGTGCCTACTCTAGCCGCTTAAGTTAGAAACTTCATGAGAATAATCCCTCAAGAATTCCATAGTTCTAAGATGGAGGAGGAAGCAATTGATTTTATTGATGAAGCTTATTGAATAGCAGCAGTTATGGGTATTCCATCGGGGGAAAAAGTCGAGTTGGTGGCTTACCAATTAAAGGGGGTATCCAAAATATGGTACGAGCAATGAAAGGATGAGAGAGGCTAAGGAGCAGGTCCCATTTGATGGGAAGAGTTTAAGTGTGCCTTTTCGGATCAGTTCTTTTTTATTGAGTTGCGAGAGGCCAAGGTCCAAGAATTTATCAATCTCAAGCAAGGGAACTTGAGTATGAGGAAGTATGCTCTCAAATTAACTAATCTCTCCAAGTATGCTCCCTTCATGGTTGCGGATCTGAGGGCCCATATGAGAAAATTTATTTTTGATGTATCAAACTTAGTGTCCAAAGAGTGCAAGACGATAATACTTGTGAAGGAAATGGATATCTCTCGATTGATGGCCTATGCGGAGCAAATTAAGGAGGAGAAGCTAAAGGAAAGAGCAAGGGAGTCCAAGAGGGCTCGGGTAGATGGTGGGAGATATTCTCACAAAAGGAGTGGAAGTCATAAGTACCAAAGTGTCCAAAAGCAAGGTGGACAAGGGTCTACCAATATTCCTTCTCCCCAGACCACTAAAGACAATGGGGTAGCTCTAAAGCCACAAGGCCCATATTTCCCTAAGTGTGGAAGGATTCACAAGGGAGACTACCTAGACAGTTCAAATACTTGTTTCAAGTGTGGGAAACTTAGACATCATGCCAAGGATTGTGGAGTGATGATGTAAGGCCCCAAGGCCAAGGTGGGCAAGTCCAAGATGCCCCGAGGACCAACTATATTTTTCTCTCCATAGTCGTCAAGTGGTTGAAGAGTCCTCGAATATTATCACCAGTATATTGAAAGTTTTCAATTTTGATGCATATGCGTTGTTAAACCCTAGAGCTAATTATCATTGTTTACCCCTTTTCTTGACAATAAATTTCATGCTTTTCTCAAAGTCCTTCACAAGCCCTATGAAGTAAGTAACCCCGTAGGAGAGTCCATTGTTGCCCTAAGAGTCTATAGAGATTGTCCCATTTCTATTTTGCATAAAGTGGTCCCTTGTGATCTAGTTGATCTTTTCATGGTTGTTGTAATACTTGGGATGGATTGGTTTCATGATTTCTATGCCTTCATTGATTATAGAACTCATAGAGTCAAGTTTCAATTCCCTAATGAGTCTGTTCTTGAGTGGGAGGGTAGCAACTTTTCATGTAGAGGTCGGTTTGTTTCTTTCTTAAAAGCTTAGAAAATGATCTCTAAAAGGTGCATATATCATTTAGTAAAGGTCAAAGATGTCACTTCTAAAGTTCCTTCCTTTTAGTTAGTCCTTATTGTTAATAAATTCCTCGATGTCTTTCTGGATAAGTTACCGGGTGTTCCTCTCGAAAGGGAAATAGACTTTGGCATAGATCTCCTACCTGACACTCATCTTATCTAAATCCTTCCATATAGAATGGCTCCCACAGAATTTAAGGAATTAACAGAGCAATTAAAGGATTTGTTGGAGAAGGGTTTCATTAGGCCTAGTAGGTCTCCATGGGTGCTCCAGTCTTGTTTGTGAGGAAGAAAGATGGGTCACTCTGTATGTGCATAGACTACCAACAACTCAATAAGGTCACCATCAAGAACAAATATTCATTCTCGAGAAAGATGACTTATTCGACCAATTGCAAGGGGCTATATATTTCTAGAAGGTTGACTTGAGATCAAGGTATAACCAATTAAGGGTGAGGGAAAATGACATTTCTAAGATGCCTTTTTAGACTAGGTATGGTCATTTCGAATTTTTAGTGTTGTCTTTTGGTCTCACCAATGCACTAACCATATTTATGGACCTTATGAATAGGGTGTTCAAGCCCTACCTTAACATGTTCATGGTGGTTTTCATTGATGTAATCTTAATACTCCCAAAGCGATTAAGAGCATATGGGACACTTGAGGGTGGTATTATTTCAAACCCTAAGAGAGCAAAGACTTTATACAAAAATTGATAAGTGTGCATTTTGTCTATGTGAGGTTGCCTTCCTTGGGCATGTGGTATCAAGTGATGGTATCTAAGTTGATCCTAAAAAGACTAAAATGGTGAGGAATTGGCCATTGACTCCTACGGACATAAGGAGTTTCTTTGGCTTAGCTGGATACTATAGAAGGTTTGTGCAAGATTTCTCCTTCTTTTTGTCCCACTCACCAAGTTGACTTAAAAGAAGGAAAAGTTTTTATGGACGGATGAGTGTGAGAAGAACTTCCAATCTTTAAAGGATCGACTAACTTTGGCTCCAATCTTGACATTGATGAAACGAAATAATAAGTTCATTGTTTGTTGTGATGCATCAGGGATTGGGTTGGGATGTGTTCTAATGTAACATGTTAAGGTGATTCCCTATGCCTCAAGGCAGTTGAAAGTACATGAGTAGAACTACCCAACTCACAATCTTGAGCTTACAACGGTAGTGTGTTTTTGAAAATTTGGTGACATTACTTGTATGGGGTTCATGTGGATGTCTTCATCAACCATAAGAGCCTTCAACATGTGTTCACCCAAAAGGATCTCAACTTGAGGCAACGAAGGTGGTTAGAGCTACTCAAAGATTATGACATGAGTGTAAAGTGCCACCCCGGGCAAAGACAATATGGTAGCTGACTCCCTTAGTTGAATCTCCATGGGTAGTGTATCTCACTTAGAGGATGATATAAAAAGGAAGTTGGCCAAAGAACTCCATAGTTTATCTAGACTAGGAGTAAAGTTGAATGAACCCGGAAGTGGTGATGTTATGGTGCTTCATGGATCCGAGTCTTCCTTGATTAAGAAAGTCAAATCCAAGCAAGATCTTGATCCCTCCTTAGTGGAATTGAAAGACTTAGTGATGGAAAGAAAGATAGAGGTTTTCTCATAAGGGGAGATGGTGTACTCTGGTATCAAGGGAGATTATGTATGCAAAATGATAGTGAGTTGAGAAAGTTAATATTGCAAGAGGCCCACAACTCTTCCTACTCTATTCACCCAGGTACAACAAAGATGTATAGAGATTGAGGGAGATATGTTGGTTGAATGGAATGAAGAGAGACATTGCTCAATTTGTGTCTAAGTATACCAATTGCCAGCAAGTCAAGGTTGAATATCAAAATTTGGATGGCCTAGCACAAGACATTGACATTCCTACTTGGAAGTGGGAAAAAATCAATATGGACTTTGTAGTAGGACTCCCAAAGACCAAGAAAAACTTTGAATCCATATGGGTGATAATGGATCATATGACAAAGTTGGCTCACTTCCAACAGTTAAAACAATGTTCAGTGTCGAGGACTATGCTCACTTATATATCCAAGAGTTGGTGAGGTCTCGTGGGATCCCATTGTCTATCATATCATATCGTGGTGTCTAATTCACATCTTATTTTTGGAAATCTTTCCAAAGAGGACTTGATACTAAGGTAAAGTTTAGTACCATTTTTCATCCCCAAACTGATGGGCAAGCCGAAAGGACTATTCGAACCTTGAAAGATATGTTTAGAGCTTATGTGTTGGAGTTCAAGGGAATTTAGTATGAGCAATTTTCTCTTATTGAGTTTGCCTATAATAATAACTTCCATGTAAGCATTGAGATGACATCATTCGAAGCATTATATGGTAGGCAGTATAGATCCCCCATTGGGTTGTTCAAAGTTGGTGAGATGGTATTGATAACACCAAACTTAGTCATGAATGCTGTGGAGAAAATTAAAGTTACAAGGGAAAAGTTTCAAATGGCCCAAAGTCGGTAAAAGTCCTACTCCGATGTTAGGAGAAAGGATCTTGAGTTCCATATTGGTGATTGTCTATTTGAGAGTGTCTCCTATGAAAGGTGTGATCTGCTTTGGTGAAAAAGAGAAGTTAAGCCCTAGATATGTAGGGCCTTACAAGGTGGTGAGAAGAGTGGGAAAGGTGGCATATGAGTTGGACCTACCTAAGGAGATGCATTTAATCTATCCAATTTTTCATGTATCAATGTTGAGAAAGTTCATAGGTAATCCAAGCTCCATAGTCCCCCTTGCAAGATGTGAACATTGAAGAGAATTTGAGTTATGAAGAAGTGTCGGTTGAGATTCTAAATCGATAAGTGAAAAGGCTAAGGAACAAGGAAGTTACATCCATCAAGGTGCTTTGGAGAAACATCAAGTTGAGGGTGCCACATGTAAAGCAAAAACAAACACGATGAAGTGCTACTCGTATCTATTCCATTCTACTCAAGCTTAATGAATTAAGTCATCCTTGCCAAAAACCTTCAATTCCTTGCATTTTAGTTCTAATATGATGCATGCACTGATTTTTATGTTTATGGACTGTTTTGAGACATGTGTTAAGTATAAGTTTTGAAAATTTCATGAAATGATGTTTAAGTTGCATTTTTGCATGCATACTGGGTTGTTACCTAATGATTAACTCTTTAGAGTCTTTTTTTAAGTACATTTGGGGGCGAATGTTCCCAATGGGAGATATTGTAATGACCCTCAATTTAAAAGCCTAGAAGTACAAAATAATTGGGCTGAAAAATGACCAAAGTCAATTCATGAGGTCGAGTGCAGAGCCAAAGGATGGAACCACAAGCCATAGGTTTGCCCCGTGAATATGAACTTCAGTAAAGGGAAAAAGTTTTCAAGTGTGGGGCAACCTACAAAGACATGGATAACCTATAGGTTAATGCACGACCCGTAGGAAGGGTCATAGGAAAGGGTACTAGACATGAAGGAAATTTGGAATTTATATGATTAACAAGATGGTCTATAGACCAATCCACCTCTCGTAGAAAACCTTCGTAGAAAGGGACCCAGACAAGTGGAAATTTGGCTAAGTGTGGAAGGACTCTATGATTCCAATCATGACCCATAAGTCAAAGGACGATCTGTAAATGGGGATTTTGTGGTTAGGGTTTGGTAACAATTACTGCAGATTGGGAATGGAGAATAGGATGAACAGGACTATGGATTGTGTTTCAAACCATGACCCATATTCGAGGTCTTAAGAATGGGATGTAACAGTTTTAATGAAAGACAATTTGTCATTTTTGCCAATCCCAATCCTAAACTAGGTCGTTTTGCTGAACTTTAGGATCTTAAATCAGATCCTAAATCCTAATAATTCCCATTCCTTTTATTCTCCTACTCTCAAAATTTCCTAAGGCATTCATCCTCTCGTCAAGAACAAGCTAAGGAGGCTAGGGTTCAAAAGGGTTCTTCCTTCAATAACAAATTCCTTCTTCCTAAGTTTCACCAAGGTTTGTGAGTTTGATTTGTGGGTCTCCTTTCACCCACAAGGTCCTACATAATGTCTTTTGTTGTTTCTTAAAGTTCTTTCAAAGTTACCATGCATGCTAATGATGATTTTATGATATTTTAAAATACTACATGTTCTCAATGTTATCATATGATGTTATATTACATGTTTTCATGAATTGCAAGTTAATGATGATGACCCGAATGATGTGAGTTTAAGTAATGAAGTGTGGGCTATTTTACCATATTTTGAATAAGTATATTTTTCCATATTTAAGCATGATTTCATGATTAATGAGTGTTTCAACATAAGGACTTAGCCCACCTAGTTTCGAGTCAAGTTTTGCATAAATTATGATGAAGATTAGGGCACTAAAATAAAGGTTTTAAAGTTATGATTTTTCAAAGATATAAACATGTTGACAATTGCCCTAAAGATGTTTAAGAAGGTCCCCAATATGAAAGGACAATACTCACTTGGTGGTTCCTAAAGTGTTGAATTACTCTTAATATTGCTACTTATGATTCTAAATGTCTTATATTGACTAAGTTATGTTACAATTTTTGTGGGATGACTTAGCACAAAATACTATGTGCCACCATAGGAGCCCTTATATGCTAGGCTAGTGGATCCACGTAGGCTATTTATGTTATATAAAGATGCATGTGAAGTGGCGGAGTTTCACTCAGCAAGTGGTCTCCCCGTGCCAACGTAGGGGGTTATGTTTAATTCCATGTAGTAGCTCACATGGTCTTATATGTCGGTTACGGTCCACTTCTATAAGATTATGACTCTATGATATGATTTATTACATGTATTCTTTAATGCATTGACTTTTACTCCTATTGAGAGATATTCCTTGTGCATACTTAAGTTCATATTTATAGTACCATTTATTGTCCCTACATGTGTATTCTTTCTTATGAATAATAGTATTACAATTTTATGTTTGCTTTGCATCTCACATACTTAGCACATTCCAAAAGTTCTAACACATATTTTGTCTGCATGATTTAACCATGTAGGGACAGGTACTCCTCCACCGGACGTGGCTAGTTTTCAAGCATTCGAGACTAGTACCTTTTGTGGTAAGCCCTTAGTTTGGGTCTCCACCATTTTTCATTCTTGATTTCTATGTTGAGACTATGTATATGTTGGCCTTTTGAGGCTTTTACATTCTATGTTGTCTATGTATGGGGTCTTTTCTATTTGATGAAAACCGAATATAAAACATCCAAAATATACTTCTCAAAAGAAATATAAAATGGTTGTTTGCAATATAATTATCCAACTTCTGAGTCAGGGTCGATCCCACAGGGAATATGAAAAAATGTTGTCAATAGTAAAGATTTTAACTTGATAGTCGTGATGAAAAATTGGGAGGTTTTAATTTAAAAAGAAAAAAAGAAAATAATACATAAAAATAATAATAGCTTGTAATTTAATATTTATTTGTGTCTAGATAAATGGAAGTAACTAGGATATTGTGTTCTCCATGATTCTCTAACTCAGTATTATCAGATAATTGCAATCTTTTCCAGTGTGTAGGTGCAAGACAGTAAATTATGATCTCCTAAATCCTTGATCGGGCATCCAGGTAAATTTCATCACATTACTTGATTGGTCTCTGTGATGTTGCTTTACTAACCCTTACTTTTTATCTCAGACCAAAATTACTACCCCTAGTAGATTGATTAGTTGAGAGAAATCGATCTATCTCTGTTAATTAATTATTTTCCTATTCGTCCCTTCCTGGATCGGGCAAGTGATACTAGGCGGGTTCTAACGTTCGCCTTCCATTAAAAATCAGTTAAAGTGAAGAAATTAATTAATACATCCTAACACCGTCCAAGAATTACAAAATATCTGGAATTTACTTTGTTACTTTTTCATGGTTCCTACAATCCTAGTTATAAAATTTAGCTACTCATTATTGTTGGAAAAACACAATTAAAATTTATAAAAATAAACTTACTTGTGTTAAGAATAAAAATTCAAGAACAATAGCTAAATAATCTTCTAAAAGTCAAGAGCATAAATAAATAATAAAAGGAGATGAAAAGAATAAACTAAAATTCTCCAATCTCCGTGATGACTCCTATCCCTCTCTAGGTCAAAGATTTTTTTTCTTGTTATTCTTGTTAAACCTAATTTTATGAAATATTTATAGGTGTAGGAAAAATCTTAAATAAAATAATTGAGTCAAAAATGAATTGAAAAACCCAAAATCGGAAGGAAATTGGACTCCTTCCTCCGCGTGAGTGTTGTTGGTAGTACGCCTCTTCAATTCCAATTGCAATTGTAATTGGAAATTGCTGCGCCTATATTCATATAATAATATATATTATTATATTCAATTTAATCCATTAAGCTATCTGCTTGAATTTTTTTTCTGTAATCTTCAATTTTTAATGACTAAAAAATATATTTTTGGCTCAACATCACTGCTTTTCCTTCTTGGTCTGGTGCACGTAAGTCATCAGTCTACCAATGTCCATATCATGGACCAGCATTGCTCCCCTTCCATCCTTCTTTGTCCCTCGATTCAATCCATCTGCATACAAGCCCATTTGATTCATCATATTGGCAACCATATTTGGAGCATAATGAGACAGTTGGGTAAACTTGAGACTATATTCCTGCACAATCATGGAGCATTGTTTCAGATTCAAGAACTCTCTTACCTTGGCCTCCCTCAGGAAAAAGCGCCCCAACAAAGGTTTCTCAAGCACCGCCCAAGTTAGAATAGGTACAACTCTCCTCTCCCTTTCTTTCACTAGTCATACCATAATCTGGCCACTCTCTTGAGTTGGTAGGCAGCCAACTTAACCTGCTCAACATGACTCACATGCATTATTGGAACACCTTCTGGAGCTTATCAATATAGTTCTCTGGATCCTCATTCGGTGTGGACCTTGTGAACTCAGGTAGGTTCATCCTCAAGAACTCATGGACTTTGGAAGCATCTGGAGCAACCTACCTACCTTCTCCCTGTCTAGCAACTGGTGTTGTCACTGCCTGAGGCAAAGTTTAAATGGTCTGGCAAAGTTCAGCATTGGAGATGTCACCTTGTGGTGGCTTCTCTGCAGGCATAGTTGGGCCTCCTTTCCCCTTAGGAACTTGTTGTTTAGGTTGATTAAAATTTTTCCTAGCTAGGCGTCCTTTTCCCCTAAATGGTCTAAGTACTCTTCTTGAGGCATGATCACAATTTACAATCTGCAGCACGCGTGAAGGCACGAGTTAGAAGATTCAATCATAGAATATCACACGAACTCAGAATATAGAAGAAATGTAATCATTTCTAATGTCCTATAGCCTCCTGCTTATAAGTGTCATTTACAACACACCCATAAACAAAACTTTACCAGACATTGCTTCATAGACTCCCTACGACTCTTGAACTTAGTGTTCTAATACCATATTTGTAATGCTCACCCTTGGCATGGTCGGCACTCAAAAATCATTGCTGGTCTCCAAGAGAATGATTTGAAATTATCTACACATCACATCAACAATCGATTGTGGAATAACTATTCTAGTAGGATCAACATAAATAAAGTTACCAATTTAGCAAGCTTGGAAATTAATAATCATCAATCACTATCGGTGGTCATCTATGAAGCCTCTAATTAGTCTAGAAAGTTCCAAGACAAGTCTCGGGCTACCTATATATAAAGTACTCAACTAATGAAAGAAATAAACAAGCTCCTCCAAGAGCAAGGAAGGCTTACTACGATATGGAAATAAGAAGTGTGTCTTCAATGGTGCGCATGCTGAAGGCCTCTACACCTATATCTTCATGATGCAGATCCAAATGGATGTCAGTACATGAAATATACTGGTATATAAAATAACTAAGAAAATAAAGAATAGGTTCAATCGATTCAACTCGCTTGCCTCAATCCAGTCCCAATAAACTCCATTAAGTATAGTAATGAAAATAATACTCCTAATAGAAACTCTAGCATGCAATTTTTTCAAATCGGGGTGTGTATATATATATATCACAAATCAGTATAGAATAATGCCCAACAAAGGCTAAGTATACAATAACCCCACCAATCCCCAATGCCTAGATAAAACATGGACAATCATAGTACATCATAAGTATCCAGGATGATCAAACCCTACAATGGCATATAATTGCAAAGCAATGGCTGACACCATAACTAGAGGATCATTTATGGATTCCACATTTCTTGTAATAGTCGAATGACTAGAAAAAGTGGCCAAGACCAACTATGCATGGGGTTTGAGAGACAAGTCGACAACTAAAAGCTCCTTCTCAGTTAGTACAAATCCAGAACAAGCTAAGATCAATGATGAGACAATGCAAGAGTTGGCTCAGATTAGTACCAATATGGGAATATTGATAAAGCAAAATTAGGAGAGAATTATGTGGTTAGCCAACAACCACCTCGTGCACCTATGTATGAGGGGCCTTATTTTGAGAAGGACTCGTGTTTTGTGACTGATAAGATGGGAGGGGATGGACCAATGACCAAGGGTCCAAGTAATACTATTTCCACGTAAGGTCAATGGAATCAAGGTTGGAACTATAATAGAGATGGTATTTTCATAGATAACAACCGAGGAGGTTACTAAGACAGGAATATGGCGATTGGGGTCATAGAGATGGATATAAAAGCAGTGCATATGTTTTACCATATAATTGTGATTTTA
The DNA here is from genome assembly GCA_038996855.1 of Solanum aculeatissimum. NCBI lineage: Eukaryota > Viridiplantae > Streptophyta > Magnoliopsida > Solanales > Solanaceae > Solanum > Solanum aculeatissimum. Next base: position 11,795 of record JBCEWC010013959.1, read on the forward strand.
GGGCTGGTAGTTAGTGCATTGAGGAGATGTTTGATAACTTATTGAAGAAGGTTGATGCCTAAGATGAGACACTGCAAGGGATAAAAACTGATATTTCAAGCATTAATCAAAAGATCGAGTCTCATTTTTTGGCTATTAAGCAGCTGGAGCAATAATTTGGTCAAATGTCCACATAGTTGAACCAATGTCAAAAGGGTACATTGCCAAGCAACACAGTGCAGAATTCGAAGAATGATAGGTAGTGCATGGCAGTGGCTATATTAGGTGGTAAATATACTATTGACCCACCAATGGTGATAGATGATGCTAAGATTAGTGAGAAAATGGTAGAGAGTATGTTAATATTGAAGATGATAAGGTTAAGGATGGGGTAAGCAATGATGTGGTTTTACCGAGATAGTTGAAGTCCATACCTAGACCTCCACCACCTTTCCCTTAGGTGAGCCTTCCCACGGCTCGTGGCCCCTCCCATATGGCCCTGCCTTAGCCACTTTGGCCCTCCTTTTCCAGAACCATTTAGTCTACAGACAGACACACCGAAATGGCTATAACATCCACATACAAACTCCGATTTGAGTGAAACTAATTGCGTTGTGAAGATATCTCAAAGAGCTTCACTTTGATATGTAATAACCCATACAGTTCATCTCGTACCAAGAGATATAGAAATTCAAAGTCAGTCCTCCTCCACGGTTTCATACACAACTCTTCCAACATAATTTCTTTGAATATGGCCACTTAAATAAAACTTATGATCATCCCTACACAGACATAACAAGTTCAAAACAGACCTTGATCCACTAGTATGAAGTTCAAAAAATTTGGATTGTTTCATCATCTCCCCCTTCGGAACATTCGTCCTCGAATGATCTAGACCACGACTTAAGGAAATCAATCAAGCAATAAACGTTTTCATCATAACTTATAATGGAACATGCATTATTTTCAAAGCCATAAAAAATTCATGTTAAAACATCACTCAAATAATTTTCATGCTCATGTATTCATGTAATGTCATGAAACTCAAGAATTTGAAGGATTAGGACCATTAGAAAGGATAGAACCTAGTACCTTAGGCTTGAGTAGATTGGAAAATATAGGGGTATCGCTCTATCATGTCCGTCTTTTCTTCCCATGTAGCACTCTCCACATGTTGGTTCCTCTGAAGTACCTTACTCGAAGCCACCTTCTTTTGCGAAGCAGCTTCACTTGCCTATCAAAAATTTCAACCGGTACCTCTTCATAAGTCAAATTCTCCTCAACCGTCACACTTTCCAAGGGTGTGATTGTCGTAGGGTCACCAACTAATTTTCTCAACATCGAATCATGGAATACCAGATGAATAGAGTTCATCTTCGGAGGCAAATCCAACCTATAAGCCACATTGCCAACCCGTTCAACAACCTCATATGGTCCAACGTACCGAGGGCTCAATTTTACCTTTTTACCAAATCACATGATGCCTGTCATAGGATATACCTTCACATAAACCCAATCACCTACATGGAATTCGAGATCCCTCTTCCTAACATCTGAATAGGAACTTTGGCGACTTTGAACCGTCCTCAATATCTCCCTAATAGAACCTCACCTTTTCTACGGCCTCAACAACCAAATTTAGACCTAACAATGTCACCTCACCTATCTCAAACCAACCCACCGAGGATCTACACCTTCTACCATACAAAGCATCGAACATAGCCATACCAATGCTAGCATGGAAATTATTATTATAGGCAAACTCAATAAGTGGTATATAAACATCCCAATTCTCCTTGAACTCCAACACACAAGCCCTTAACATATCCTCCAAGGTTTGAATTATCCTCTCGGCTTGTCTATCGGTTTGGGGATGAAAATTCATGCTTAATTTGATCTTAGTACCAAGTCCCTTTTGAAATGACCTCCAAAAGTTAGAAGTGAATTGAGTACCACGATCCAATATAATTGACCTTGGTATACCATACAACCTCACCAATTCCCGAATGTACAATTTAGCATAATCCTCGACACTATATGTAGTCTTGACCGGTAAGAAGTTAGCCGACTTAGTCATTCGATCAACAACAACCCATATTTAGTCAACTTATTTATGAGTACGGGGTAACCCAACCACAAAATCCATATTCACATCTTCCCACTTCCAAGTAGGAATCTCAATATCTTGGGCCAAGCGCCACCAGGCCTTTGATGTTCAACTTTTACTTTTTGTCAATTCAGATATTTCGACACAAATTTGGCTATGTCTTTCTTCATTCCATGCCACCAATACAACTCCCTCAAATCTTGATGCATCTTAGTGGATCCCAGATGAATAGAATATTGAGAATTATGAGCTTCACTTATGATAATCTCCTTTAGGCCATCAATATCTGAAACACGCAATCGACTTTGGTACCGTAGCACACCATCTCTCTCTTGGGAGAAAATCTCAATCTTTCCTTCGGCAACCAATTTCCTTAACTCCACCAAGGAAAGATCTAAGTCTTGCTTTGCCTTAACATCCATCACCACAAAAGACTCGGATCTGCCTTGAACAAAAATACTACTATTTTTCTGAGTCGGCCAACCTAACACCCAATCTAGCCAATCGGTGCACATCCTTCACTATCTCCTTCTTCCCCTCATCCACATGCAACACACTTCCCATAGATATCCTAGTAAGGGCATCTGCCACAACATTTGCCTTGTAAGGATGGTAAAGGATACTCATGTCATAATTCTTAAGAAGTTCCAACCACCTCCTTTGCCTCAAGTTAAGATCCCTTTGGCTTAACACATATTGCAAATTCTTGTGATCGGGGAAAATATCCACGTGAACCCCATATAGATAATGTCTCCAAATCTTTAGAGCAAACACCACCGCTGCCAATTCAAGATCATGGGTAAGATAATTTTGCTCAT
>JBCEWC010013960.1:0-14697 GCA_038996855.1 Solanum aculeatissimum
ATCTCTTTCTCTTCTCTGTTACCCTAGCTGCATCATCAAGGATGAGCAGCCATTGATGCTAGGTCGAGATTCTAACAAAGACAATCTGTTGAAAGCTAAATGAAGATATCTTAAAGTAGAAACATTTCCTAAACATGCTGGAATTGAGCCAGATATTTGATTTCCAGTCAATTTTAAAGCTCCAAGATTTTGTAAACTGCAGACATCATCAGGTATTGTTCCACTTAGGCTGTTATTTTCTAAGTAAACTTCTTGAAGATTCTTCATAGTTCTCAACTTCTCAGGTATCGAACCAGTGAAGTCATTATGAGACAGAGCTAGCACACCTAAGCCACTTAGGTTTCCAATTTCTTCCGGGATTGTGCCCTTAAGTTTGCTTCTACGTGCAACAAACATCCGAAAAGAATCAGAAAAGTTTCCAATAGAAGATGGAAGAAAACCATTCAATGGATTATCTTCAATGACCACTTCTCTTAAATATCTACAATTAGTCAGGGACGAGACGAATCTTAACTCAGAAGAAGATGGATCATTAATGAAATTGTTACCTCCCAAGAATAAGACTTCAATAAACTCTAACGAACCAAGTGAATCAGGAATTGGACCTGTAAACTTGTTGGATGCGAGGTCTAGAAGAGTTAACTTTGAAGCATTAGAGATGGTAGGAGCTATTCGTCCACTGATATAATTCAATCCAAGGTAAACTTCTTCAAGATTAGGCGTTCCAACGCCTAAATCTGAAGGTAAACTACCTGATAACTGATTTCCATACATAGTTAATATCTGCAATGCTGAAATGTTGAAAATTTCTGTAGGAATAGTACCATTTAACTTATTATTTCTTAACCCAAGCACTTGGAGGTTATGTAGATTACCTATCTCAGCTGGCAACTCTCCTAACAATTAGAGTAAAATGAATAACCTTAGTACAAATTGATATTGCTTAGCTTTAGAGAAATCTTAGAATAAACACACAGGCAAAAAGATATACTTGCTTCGTTTCAATTTGTTTGTCTTACTTCCCTTTTTAGTTCATTTTTCTTTTTTGGCAACTCTTTTAGTTTCAAGATTAAAGGTAGTTTAAGACCAGAAAATTCAAAGATTTTCTTACTTCCTAGTCAAGTCAAAACGAGACAAACAAATTAGAATAGAGGGAGTAGTAATTCATACATCATACCTTCTAAATAGTTTTCTCCAAGATGCAAGACTGTGAGCATAGTTAAGTTCCCAAGTTCTCTTGGTATAGGTCCAGTGAACTCATTACCAGACAATGTCAACAGTTGTAGCTTTGAGCATTTCTGTAAATTCGGTGAGATTAGGCCATCCAGGTTATTTGTTGAGAGTAAAAGCACTTGAAGATTTGGGAGATTGTTACAAATATCTACAGGAAGTTTACCGACAAGACGATTGTGTATTACAGCAAGTTGTCTCAAGGAAGTCATGTTGAAGATTGATGGTGGTATAGAGCCAGTAAGCCTATTACCTTGCAGGTCTAAAAAAGTCAAGTAACGAAGATTGCCAATTTCAGGAGGGATTTTTCCTTGAAGGAAGTTCCTCTGCACTCTCAACTCTTGAAGTTTTGTTAGATTGGAGAGGGAAGATGGAATTTCCCCAGAGAATTGGTTGTTGGAAAGGTAAATGAATTGTAGGTTAGGTAGCAAACTTAAGAATGGTGGAATGGAACCACTAAAATTGTTTCTTCTGATATCAATCAATTTCAACCTCCTCAAATGAGTCAACTCTACGGGAAGATCCCCATGGAAAGTGTTGTTATTTATGTCAAGGGAGACGAGAAATGAGAGATTTCCAAGGTGTGGAGGAATAGTACCATGAAGTTGCATGCTAGAAATGTCTAAAGCAGTGACTCTATGGCCCGTTGCAAGTGATCCCTATCCAGGTGCAAACTGATGATGGAATGGAAGAAGACCAGTTGCTTTGCAAGACGACGTTGTTGTTGTTCGCTTCAGAAGAAGAAGAAATGTGAGATTTGAAGGCAAGAAGAGCAGCTTCATCAGTGTTAACGTTAGCCAAAGAAGCAGTTAACTGATGGAGCAACACAAGAATAAGAACAAGAACACTGTTGCTTCTTTCCAACTTCATCTTAATTCATATGTGTGAGTTATAATACAGCTACATTATTAGTATTAATATATACTTCCTGATATGAATAGAATAAGAGACGTTACGCAATGAAATTGCGTGTCATCTTCCTTCCAAGTTGAAGCTCTCTCTGTTTTCCTTTTCCCATTGCAGGGTCTTCTTTTAAAAGTCTAACATCATCCTGTAGTTTACTAAATTATCTTTAAGAAAACAATAAATATAATGTGTAGTTTACTAACTATTTTTATTTAATAAATATTTTTTGAGAATTGAACACAATTAAAAATATAAAATATAATTGAAAAAATATATTAAATTTTAGGAAAAAGGGTAAAAAATATCGTTCAACTATTTGAAATGAGCTAGAAATATTCCTCCATTACGTTTTGATTCAAAAATACCCTTCACTCTAACAGAAATGAAAAAGAATCAAAAATACCCCTTAACTTATTAGAAATGGAACAAAAATACCATTCGTTAGTTTTCGACTAAAAAATATCTCACCGTTAAAATTTTAAAGTTACTATTTAAAATATCCTTCTTCCATTAAAAATTCAACCCCAATTCATCTTCAAATCAATTTTTGTCAGACTTTGAGTAATTCAAATTTTTACTATATTAAAAAAAAATTATTTCTAGTTGCAACTGAATTATTTCTTGAAAATAATAACTTATATTATTTTGTTATATTGTTAACATGAGCACAACAATTTTTACACAAGTTTCATAGGTTCAAAAAAATTGAAGAATCGAATCTTATTGAACTCGAGAAACTGATTGAAGGAGGGACAACGATTATAACGAGGATGAATCACTGTTATCATTCAGAGATCGACTTTTTGAGACATTTGCAATTGAAATGACAGTCTCTTTTGACATGAAAAGGCTAGTCTCGAACCTAATATTCTAAGAGAAAATCTCTTGGGTCCCTAAATAGGTTTCCACATGGATTGGTCATGTGGTGTTTTTTGTCCACATAACAATGCATGGTGTCATTTCCGTTAGAGGGAAGTTTTTTTTTTTTTTTTTGCAAAAATTTAAGCGAGGTGTAATTTTTAACTAAAATCTAACCAAGGAGTATTTTTGCTCCATTTCTGATAATTCGAGGGTATTTTAAACCTTTTTTTTATTTTCGTTAAAGAGGAGCATTTTTTAGCCAAAAAATTATTTGAGGGGTATTTTTAGCCCAAACGTAATGAAGAAGTATTTTATCTCTATTTCAAATAGTTCAGGGCTATTTTTTATCGTTTTCCCAAAATTTTATCTTCAATCCGAGATATATGACACTTATTTTGGACAATTTTTCTTAATTGTTGAAGTGATACTTGGCACATTGTTTTCTTTAAAAATAACACAAATCTCTCTTAAAAACAATTTGAAGTCATATTGCGATAGCTAATTTGGATGTGAACGAATTTATTTGACAAAAATTGATGATGGAGAAAATCATATTATCAATTTGGAGTTAGTTAAAGTTTAATATTTGAGTTTTTTTTTTCTTTCTTTTTTTTTTTGAGATGGTCCATATAGAAATACTGGAGTTGACTCCCAACTTCTCCATAATTTGTAACTGCCCATCATAGCGATAAAATAGAAAATTCTAGGCCACGTTGCCCACTATGGCAACGGGTCAAGAAATTATTCTTTACTAGGAGAATATATCTCATAAATATGACATGTTTGATTCAAAGGGTCATACGAATAATATTTCATTTTTTGAAGTTCATACTATTTTAAGAGTGGTTTCAATATCTAGAAGATTCCTGCTGAATTTTATAATGACAATTGTAACAGAATTCTAAACTTAATATTAATTTATACATATTTTATAAAAAAATTTAACACAAATATATTATTTAAGTAAAATCTAGTGAGTTCTGTTGAATCCTCATTCAGGCTACTAAGATACGTCAGTCTTATTTTTGTTGTGATTTATGTGTTTGTACATGCTTTTAATTGTGTGGAATCTCTAATTTTTGGTATTAGGGTGAATATAAACCTTCGCAATTTTATTTTGGAAGTTGGCAAATTCGTTCAAAAATGGCATTCTGTTTTCGTATAGGCATTTGTTGAAAAAAAAATTTATGACAATTGACGTTAGAAATCATAAGGAAGCTGATTTTCTAACAGTTTTATGATTTGAAACATTATTTTAATGTCTTGAATGATGATTTTTCAAATTGTTAGGTCCATGCAGTTTTGATAATTGCCAAAGAAAGATTTGGTGGAAAGAAACTCAACTTTGCCTTAAACTAGAATCAAAGTTAGAAAAGATTGTTATGCTATTTCAACTCATTCCATCAAACCAAACACCACGAAGATACTTGGCTTTGCCTCAATAAAAGAAATCAAAATAAGAAAAGATCGCTAAGCTAATGCAGTACAAACATTTTACGCTGCCAAAATGGCAAGAATTGCAATTTTACTGTTGCCGTTGTTGGTTTCTGAATGATCCTTCACAATCAAACTCCATGTCTTCTGATTGCTCTTATGACAGAAAATTGAATATGCCAATCACAATATAGGCATCTCCAAAGTCTGTAAAACATCTTTGAACTCAAACTCTCTCGTTTCTCTGTTAAAGCGCTCCACTAGTTTGTACCTAACATCATTCAAGTAAAAAGATTGTGCAGTGTCCAAAAGCCATTTTGCCTCCGAGTCTGTGAGCTTGCTAGTAAAGATGATGTCCCCTCGAACAAGAACTAGATCCTTGCTTTCAGCAAATTCAGTGTAGTAAGAAACTGTGAAGTATGGAGCAGCTTGAGTTCCTCTTGCTTTGTAATCTTCAAGGCCTGTAATTAGAATGTGTGGCGTCTGCACTGCATGATGATTCAATGATAGCCATGAAATGACTGAAGATGATAAAGAGCATCTTCTTGCAACTGAAGGAGTCTCTCACAAAAAAAAAAAAAAAAAAAAAAAAGGAGTCTCTCACTCACCGATCTTGATATTTACAAAGCACTAAATCTGATTTCACACAGGACAATGGCCACTAAATTACAAGCATAAACAAATTTGATTTATGCAGATCCACGAGAAATGTAGAGGCTCAGTAGGTGAGAACAAATATTTTGTGAAATTCTTCTTTGTCACAACTACTTCTTGATTCAGTTTTGGAATGGGGAGGCAGGGTGTGGGGTGTGGGGGGTTCACAGATGTCCAAAGGAAAGCCAGCTAACTAACCAAATACATGTACAACTAGAGCAATTTATGTTCAGCTGGCAAAGGTTAGAAAACGAGTTGTAATCCTACTTTGTATATATCTGAGAGATCAATAAAAAGGTTGGGAATTTGTTCCTGTAAAGAATTGTGTTCTTGCTATTCATACGTTGCCAATGAAACAATCTAAGTACTTAAACGAAATTGTGCGCATGTTGTGGCTGAAGTTAAGTGGTGCGTGCTTGACTGCCAAGCAGTGGTAACGAAACACACATTTAAAAAGAAAGAACTTATCCAAAATAATCATTAGTCAGCATTATACTAAAAATAAGACTGTAAATTTGGTGACATGCAAATAAAATTATTGATAAGTTAAAAAGTGAATGTAAAAACAGTTTCAAGAACCTCAGTTTTTATTTTGTTAACAGAAAAACAGCAAGGTAATAGTATAAGTGAAGCACTAAATAATGAGGTGAGGGACACGACGCGCGTGAGGAAGTACAACTGTTGGGGGAGGAAACCGATTATCAAGGAGAATGTTGATGACATAAGCAAAGGGCTAAATTAGTCAATGCACCAAACATTTATGCAGTTGCTACAGTAAAGCTGTGTTTGGGCCAACAATATTGCTCCATTTTGAGACATTTACGAAGGTATCCTCCTGGACCCATATGACGAAAAAGGCAAGACACATATGCCATTTGAGCAAAAGAATTCTAATTTGTTCGCCATTTGAACTCTACAAGAAAGAATTAAAGCCCAGTGGACAAGCAAATAATGCACAAAAATAAGGCAAATTGACCAGAATTCCTTCTAAATGATTTTTTTTAACATAAGCGAACATATTAACAGTGAGATTCTCAACTCCCACTTGTCTAATAGTAAAAAATATTGACTGGGGATTGAAGATTATAAGACAGGTGAGTTATTGGAAAGTTTGATCTCTATTTTGGTTATGGTTCAATCCCCTATAATATGATCACTTCAAATAGGATAATATGTTGATACCCCACATATCAAGGCATCTCATTTATTTGGGGATATTGGTAGCATTTAGGTTGACTTGCACATACCTCAACTTTTTCACGGATATTGGTAACTCTGTCCATCAAGACTATGAAGATGGGAAGTTATCACCTTAATTTTTTCACCTCTACTGAAATTCCAACCTTGGTTTTCCATGGTCATTTCAACTTCCTTGAACACTAGACCACACCTGTGATGCTTGACTTTTTAAACGCTGTCCTTACAGTTCTTCAAACTGTTGTAGTACCTGTGTTGGATCATCCAAAACGTACACTACTTTTGGAGGATACTACACGCACCCGACAACATTTTTGGAGAGCCAAGCAACATATATTTAAATGTAAATAAAGAATAGGAGACCAGAGTTGAGGGAAAAAAGATTCTTTCAAGTGATATTGCCGCCAACCCCCTACACAGCAACAACAAGTCTACAGTTGCAGACTCTTTCCTCAGATAATACGGAGATGGTAGACCATTTAAGTGTTTTATGTTTCCTTATGTACCCAACCATGAATAGTAATATTATAATGTCAATACCAAGCTCATCCAACAATGAACCTAAAAAAGATGGAAAGCAATTTTCTTTTGTGAGAATAAATAAAGCTGCTGTCCGTAATAGCATCAAAACTAGAGAGAGGAACTCTTAGAAATAGTTTTTTGATAAAGACTCTATAGTGTCTACATCATGGTAGTAGGTTTTACAATGCAAATCAACAGAGATTGTTAAGGAATAAAAGGAGCAAGATGACTCTAACCTTGCACAAACATCGTTGTGTAACCACTTCCCTTCCATAGAGGAATCACAAAATACCGGCTACACAGGAAAACAGAAGTAGGATGTCAAAGATAACAAAGGAAGAGTGCATTAAATAGAACAATTAATTATAGTCAAAAAAGAAAAACAAATAATAAGATGAAGCAGCATATTTACCAACTTGAAGCTCTGTGCTCCAAGAGCTTATATAACTTAGATTTCATTGATGCTGCTATGTGACCTCTTCCCAAGTGATACTGAGATGACAGAATCATGCAACAAAAGGGAAAAAGAAACAGAAAGAACAGGATCATTCAAGTATCACTAAATCTTTAGGAAAGCAAAGTTGCGGAATCAAACGGCACATTTTGGCTATGTTGCTCGAACTCTTCAAAATTGTCAACGGGTGAGTGTCGGATTCTCCTAAAATAGTGCATTTTTGGAGAATCTGACACGGGTGCAGCATCAATAGTGAAGAGTCCACACAACTTAGCATTTTGGCATATATTGCAGACCAGGATCAAATGTACAAAGTATACAACTTCACAAATAAGCAAACACAAAGGTACATGGCCGATAATAGCTAAAAATAAATGAATGGATCGTGTAAACACACAAAAAAATAGTTATTTTCTCTAAACTACATAGAAAATTTTCCAAGTCTCACAAGCATTTCAGAGGCAAGTCCTTTTGCAGGAGATCAGCTTCCAAAAGAAAAGATGATAAGGTAATCCATGACCCAAGCATCTCTGAAATTACATTTAGAATCAAATGGCTTAAAAACACTAAGTTTCACAAGAAAATCTGTTGAAGGGGTAAATTTAAACCAAAGATCAAAAGAATTCATAGGGTCCTCTAATCTTTCCAGCAAATCTTCATCCCGTTTGCAGCAACGTGATATTAACAGTAGTCATCTACCAAATATGTTAATGCTATCATAAAAAACCAAACAGTGTATATTTTTGGCTGCATGAATTACTTTTACAAGTTTTATCATAAAGATCATATAACCTTAGATGACTTCAATTTCTAGTGGTGTAAGAGAAACCAGCTAACCTGCTCATTTCTATGACAAAAGCTTGGTCTAGTTGTCTATGACAAAACCTGATCAGATAATAAGTGACTAATGTAATTTACAACTGCCTAGAATAAGAACTCAAGGCTGAAAACTATTTCAAGAAAGCCAACTATGCATTTGAAACCATTAAAAAAAAAATTAAAAAGGGGTTGAAATATTACATCATCCCAAATGTCAGCTAGCTCTTCAGCTGATTTTTCCTTTGCCCTCTCCATGTCAATAATAGAGTCCAAGGGCTTTTGCTTCAGCGGGGTGAAGCCAGAGGCAAATTTTGAGGTCCTAATGCAACCAAGTGAATGCCATTTCAAGAAATCACTAGGAATAGCATTTTGGGGTGACTTGTCAACAGTCTGCTGCAGGGTTGAGCTTCTGTATGGTTGTCTTGGAACCATAGAGAAAGAAGAACCATTTCTATAGCAAGCCATGACAGAAGAGAGTTTTCTCTTTGATAGACTACTTGACAAATGCTGCATCATGATTATCTGCAATATAACACTGCAAATCTCAGACATCAAAAGCTCATCATATGCGCAGGGCCACAGAAAAAACCTAGAGATAGAATCATTAACAAATAGACTTCACATACGAACATAAAACCTCAGGACAAGCAGCATGCCTGTAGTAAATCAAAGAGGAGTGGTAAATATAATGGCAACTAGGGAGTAACAACCTGAAGATCCTAGATCTGAATCCCAACTAAGACACTTAGTGTGACCTGTATGCTCAAACTTCTATGTGCAAGTTTATCATCACCTATGCTTGTAGGCTGTACAAATTGTGTGGTGGATGAATCGAGATGCATTCATGTAGGCACAAAAACCACAGGAATAAAAGAAAAAGATAATGGCAACTAAGGAGCATTAAATATGTCCATTCAACATCAGGAATTATTCAATCAGAAGTAGGCAAAATATATGGTCAGCTTGGTGCTTTTCCAAACTGATACAGGTCAGGCAGCAGATAATGGAAGCCTAAACATCGCAATCACATGAGCAAAAGAAATGCTGACGTTTAGCTAGAACAGAAAAATTGAGGTGCCAAGATCCTTTTTAAGTCTTTGAATTTTCTCCCATATGCTATGTTTACTGATAGAAAAACTTTTACATCTCCCGTAGCTACTTTTTTTTAATTGGTAATTGGTAAAGGGTATTGAATTAAAAGCAGAAAAACTTCTGGCAAGTATTCACAGAGACAATTCTCATTACAAGTTGTGTAATGAACTCAAAAAGTCAACCATGGCTTCTATTAGTCATTGCCATGTTGAACCAGGAAAAACATAAGAAAAATGAATCTGTGCTTTAAACTAATTACAAGTTCCTTTTTGCTTTAAAAAATTCTCGAATTTCTTCCCTTCCAAATACACCATCAGTTGGCAGCAGGCAGTGAGTTCCCTGCTCTTAGTTTGCCTTTTTTAGCCCTTTCATTTACCGGCATTGCAGTAGCTCAACTATCGTCATAGGCACCACCCAACTCTACCCCCATGATATTCAAGAGAAAATAATAAATTTGTGAGGTGTATGGGGCAATGTAAGAAAAGGTGATTGAAACTGTCCCCTTCCTTCACACACAATGAACATCTGCTGCAGATTGTAATACTTTTTTTTTTTTATGATTATCACGAGTTAGACATGCCTCAAGCGCCACCAACCACAAAAAACAATTGACCTTCAACGGTTCCTTATTTCTCCAGATTATTCCCCAAGGCCAATCGGGAAAGCTGTCAAATGAACTCTTCAAGATTTATAACAACTTCTGACCTTGAATTACCCATTTGCATCTCTATTCCATATTAAAGTGTCAGCTTTTGACTGAACCAGACTTTCACTATGTAGCAGCATTAGAAAAGACACGCTATCAAACTACCAATCATTTATATTGCGTCTTAAAGTGAAGTTCCAGCCCTATTCTGACCAATAATCCAAGATAGTGTCATGATGTTGTGCTATGTTGACTAATACTGGGAATTGCTCTTTTATGGAGAGTGCCTGAGCCAAATATGTGACCAGAACTTTACCTTTCTTCCATTCCAACTTCGAGAGCTGAATTTGCATAATGTACTCTTATGTGTCAACATATACCAGACGTACCAGAAGAAGATAGTGATTTGGTAGTCCAGGGATTAAGGAGAGCATATTTTGCACTAATAACAGTCCTCTTAGTGCTTCTTCCTCTTGACTAAACCTCCAGAGCCACTTATGCATCAAGCAGATGTTATGAATCTTAAGATTTTTTAACCGAGGCCCCCAGGTTTCCTGCCTTGGTTTAGTGCCTCCCATTTCACCAGATGAAAATCTTTATGTTCCTTGTTACCTTGCCACAAAAAATCCCTTTGAATTTTATTCAGTCTTTTTAGCTACATCAGCTGGTAAAGGAAACTAGGGCATAGTGTAGGTGGGTAATGAATCGAGGATGCTATTGATTAAAACACGTCTGTCTCCCAAGGAGAGATACTTCCTTTTCCAGCTAGACATTGCTTTTTTGCAGCCTTCTACAGTATCGTTCCATATTGTTGAAGCTTTTGCTTTGGATCCAAGGGGTAGGCCTAGATATTTAGCTAGAGAGACTCCAACTTTACAACCCATGACATCTGCAGCTTCCTGAATGTTGGAAATTTCATTGACCGGATATGAAACACTCGTTGCATAGTTTATGTAGAGACCGGACACTGCTTCAAAGAGCAAAAGAATCAGTTAGATGATAAATTTTCTCCTTTTCTGGTTCGCAGAAGATCAAAGAATCACCGCCATATAGATGATAAGTGATTTCCAGCTCCCCTGATTTGCGATACACGGATTAAAACCGTTAATCCACCGATGTTGTTCGGCTGTGACAAGCATACTGCTAAAGCCTTCCATAACCAAAGTTGATAAGAAGGGAAATAACGGGTCACCCTATCTTAAACCCTTTTGTGTGGCAAAAATTCCTGTAGGAGAGCCATTTATGATGATGGATACTTTCACCTTAGATATGCATTAGAATATCCATTTATCAATTTCCCACCAAAACCCATCAACTTTAGCATGTCTAAGAGCAAATCCCAATGAACATTGTCAAAGGCTTTCTCATCTTCTAGCTTACATTAGATTTCTGACTTACTTTGCTTCATTCTGGAATCTATACATTCATTCGCAATTAATGTGATACTATTTAATTAAGGGTACGTGAGGGAGAAATACTTGCCAAACTAAAAAGACCATTTAATACGAACTGAAAGGAGTATACTTCTGGAAGTATGAATTAAAAGGGGGAGATGTTCGAAGAAAATCACCAATCCAAGTCATTAAAGATAGAAATATCATACCTGAAAATGTGGATTTCACTAAGAATCACATGCAAGGCTCCAACTAAAGGATCAGAAATGGTGGACTTGCAGAGGAGTCTAGAAACAAGTAGAGAAGAGGAAAGACACGTTTATTTTAGCAACCCTCTGCTCACAATAATAATGATGGGTCTGGACTAAAGGTCAAGCGCCTCGACAAATCCACATCACTTCAACTTTGCGCTATGCCTCTTGAGCAACCCTCTCCTCACAATTCCACTTAAATTCTTTTAGTTGGTCATATTCCACTTGATTTTTTTAGTTGGTACAATTCCACTTAATTGTCTATAGTTGGTACAACTCCCACTGGATTCTAAATAACAAAGTAAAGAACTTCTCTAACATTGGCAGAGGCGAGAGCTGAAGATCATAAAAATGTTGCAAGATTTGTTGCAGTTTCAGCTTTGGTGAAGAAACTGCTACCTGAGTGGCGGGCAAACGCGCCTCAACCCTAAAACCACTGAAGCAATGGCTTTAGGCCCAAAAAATAAACCAAAAACCCCCAAATTCAATCGTTCAAATACGAAAGCATACATTTAAAAAAAAATTAAAAAATTTTGACCGATTAACGAAGAGCCAAAAGCAAATGGAGATACATACATAAAAGAGAAAACCAGATCTGATGAAGGCGTTGCAAAATGTTAGTATTAATAGTCTCTATAACCCCAATAGCAAAAATTGAAAAAACCAAAATAATTGTTTGGTAGGTGGATAGAGTCATCTATTAATTTCCAATTAGTTATAATTATATGAAATATCTATCTATATCTATACTAAACTCCATTTTGGTCCCAATTTATTTATTATATATATTTAAAATAGTTATTCCAAAATAATTATTAATTTAAATAATTAAAAGAGAATTAATTATTTTTTTTAACCTTGCCCTTAACATTAATTAATCTAGAATTAAGAGACATATATATAGATAAAAAATTAATTATTTATAAGAGGTATATTAGTCAAACAATCCTCCTAATTAATTTTTTCTTAAGGATAGTGTCAAACGTTAACATGACAAACAAATTGAGACCAAAAGAGTATTAAAAGTGTGAAGATGTTATTTGTTTGAATTTTTTATCCTTCATTAAAATATTTCACTTTAGATAAAATTATTTTTTCACCTTTTTTATTTTAATGATATTAAATAATAATTATAATAAACATATACTAACTAAATCGAGAATATTTTCTTATAATAGTTAAATTTTTATAATGAGAATTTTGTTTCTAACTAAAATAGATTTGATCCCAAAAATAATAAAAAAGAAAAACTTGCAAAATAATAGGCAAACAAAGTTTAGCAAAAAAGTCCAAAAAATGAAAAAACCAAAATAGTCCATAAAAATAGGGGAAGAATTTTTCTAAAGTCGTCCAAAAAAGAAAAAGACCTAAAACGTAGGGGCAAAAACTTGAGAAAAAACCCTACTCCCAAAAGACAAAAAAGTGCACAAAAATAGGGAAAATTTTAAAAAGAAAAACGTTAAAAAAAAAGGCCCAAAAATAAGCAAAAAAAAAACGTAAGAAACAAAAAACTCTACTCTTAATTTTTTATTTTTAAAATAGGTTTATTCAAAAAGACTTCTATTCATAATCAAAAAAATAAATAATATCCTATTTAAAATGAAAAAGCACGTATATAAAAAGAATCTATGAGTATAGATAAGTCATAAAGTGAATTAATTTTTATTTATTTTTTATTTTTATAGAAAAATTAACAAAACAATCATATTTATTCTTCTTGGTCTTTTTCTGCTTAAACATCAATAATATATACTTTTTTCTATATTTGCAGTATAAATTAAAGTGATTCTCAAAGTCCAATGTGTTTTGACTCAAAAAATTGATAATAAAGGATCAAAAGGTGAGTTTTCTTATATTTTTCATTTAGTGTCTTTAGAATATATATTCATCATAAATTTTATTACTTAATCATAAAAGTATGAGAACTTATCTTTTATACAAATTTATATTAAAATTTATGCAATTTATGTTAGGAAGAGGTCTTCAAATTCCATACGTGTATATATATATTTTCAATTGTTTTGTGTCGCAAATATATTAGTATTTCCTACAAAGGGAAAGAAAATGATTGTTTAACGGGAAAAATGTTGGTTTTTGAAAAATTGACTTACAACTTTAGAAAAATCAATTTTAAGAAAAATAATAGAGAGTCGCCACTTAATTTATTTTTTTCAAAAGGAAAAATCAAGAAAATCGGTTAAAATGATTTTAAAAAGATCTAAACAGAAAAATCTTTTTAAAATCCCAGAGAATGAGTTCGGGTTCATATTTCCATTTCAAGAAGATTTTACGCACTTGAAACGACCGCTAACATGTTGTAATAACCCGATTTTTTAAAAAAAATACTCCTTATGGTTGGCCTTATATGATGTACTACTGGTCATGGTTAAGTTTTGGTAGCCACGAGTTGATTTTAAGTGGTCGAACGCAACACGGGCTAGTTGGTGGCCTAAAGGGACAGCTTGGGCAGTGTACTTTAAACGAACATAACTTTTGATGTGGGTTGAACCATATGGGGTACTATATATCAAATTGAAGTTCTTTGAGTTAGCTTCGTAACTCAACTAGTTTTATTCGATTTAGAGTTTGGATGAGGAAGTTATGGCCCAAACAGTGGGACTGCATGAAATTCGAAAGACATTGGAGATAGGCTCAGAAAAGTGGCTAAGGATAGGTCCACGGTCCGTAAAACTTGTCACGGTCCGTGAGGGGTGTCATGTGGAGGTCTAGTGAGCTAGGGGTGGCCAGAAACCACCCCATGAACCAAGTCCTAAGCCACGGAACCCTAGACGGTCCGTTTGAACTTGGACGGTCCGTGAACTGTCCCGTCAAGTGGGACAGTGGCTTGGACAAGTTGTGTCCAGCCTAAATGGCTAAGGGAGGGGTCACGGAACCATGACACAGCCCATTGAACCCCAGACGGTCCGTGTGAAGGCTCGTCAAGTGCTCCAGAAAGTCCTCCGAGAGTTCGCATTGAAAAATTGGAAAAGTGTGGTGAGATGGAAGATGAGACGGTCCGTGTGGCACTCTCACGGCACTGTAGCAGCCGTGAGACATTGTGTCCAGTTAAAAATGTCATTTTATTAATGGTAATTTCGTGATTTAACATTTCCTTAAGCCTCCTTTTGGTATTCTAAGGTCTCCTAAACCCCTAAATGAGTCCCCAAACCCTCATTCATCCATTCAAACTCTCCTACACTCTCTTTAGAAATTCTAAAACTCTCTTGGCCTCCATTG
>JBCEWC010013961.1:0-14695 GCA_038996855.1 Solanum aculeatissimum
TCTTCCCCAAATTCTACAAGCTAGCTTCAATGGAGGTCAAGAGAGCCTTAGGATCTTAAGAGAGTGTATAGGAGAGTAAAAATGGATGAATGAAGGTTTAGGGAATGTTTTAGGGGTTTAGGAGACCTTTGGGGACCAAAAAGGGGCTTAGGGAAATGTTTAATCACGAAACAAACAATAATAAGACCGAATTGTTAACTAGACACAGTGACCAAATTGCTGCTACAGTTCCTTTTACAGGCAGACGGCCCGTCAAACCTGCCGTCCCAACTCCCTTAGCCAAAAGCTTCAGCGTGAACTCTCGGAGGGCTTTCTATTACACTTCACGAACCGCTTGACGGTCCGTTCAACGTGTGACTGGTCGTGCAAGGGTCCATCCAACCATAATTAGCCTCAAAAGCTTCAGCCTTGGCTTGTCCAAGCCACTGCCTCACTTCACGAGGCAGTGCACGAGTCATTCAGCTCCAAACGGACCGTCCAAGGTCTCGTTGGTTTAGACTTAGCTTAGGGGTGGTTACAGGCCACCCCTAGCTCACTGGAATACCTAACGGGACCCTAAATGAGCCATTCAAAGTTTCACGGCACCTGCCAATGTCCTTGGCCACTCTTCTAAGCCTATCTCCAATGTCTTCTAAATTTCAGACAGTCTCACTGTTTGGGCCATATCTCCCTCATCCTAACTCTAAATTGAGTGACACCACTTTTGTTGCAAAGCTAACTCAAAGAGATTCAATAGGATATGTGATATCACACATTGTTCATCTCACATCAAAAGTTATGACTGTTTGAAGTAAACTACCAAAAATGTCCCTCTAAGCCATTAACTAGCCCAATTTGCATTCGTCCACTTAAACTCATCCCGTTTCCACTAAAACTCAACCACGGCTTGTAGTAAATCATAGAATTCCAACCATAAGGAGATTTTGAAAATTATTGGGTTGTTACACAGTCATTCCACCGTGTTAGAGATTGATGAACTCGGTCATTTTGGCCTCTCTAAGCTCAAGAGGAAAGAACTGGTCAAGAAAGGTCATCTTGAACTCTTCCCACCCAACCTTGACATCCGCAACTTGTTCAACTAACCATTGGTTATACCACACTTAGGCCACATCCTTCAATTAATATGCGGCCAACTTAGCTTTCTCCTCCGAACTTACCCCCATTATGGTCAAAACCTTAGTAAGTTCATCAATGAACTCTTGAGCATCTTCATCCACTGTCAAACTATAGAACTCCGGAGGGTTCATCCGGCTGAAATCTCTCACCCTAGAAGACGGAGTACCCACATTGATAGGATTGATCAGCCGAGCTTGGTTGGCCACAACTTAGGCCAACATAGATACCAAATTTCTGAACTCCGCATGAGACACTTGTTCCTCTACCGGTGCCCGAGGGGCTTGTTCCTCAATTTTGGGAGCTTGATGGGGGAAGGGAGCTCTTCTGGGAGGCATGTTCTAAAAGAGCGACAAGAACACCAAGAGTTTAGGGAAATCTCATAAACAGTACAAGGTACGGCACAAGGGACAATTAAGTGACAAGTTCCTAAAATGTCGTCATAGCCTCTCACTCATAGATATGGCGGGCATCACACCCATGAATGAGACTCTAAGTGACCCGGCATGTTGGACTCCGAGGATCATTACAAACCTAGGACACTGATTTTATCTTTGTCATGACTCGGATAGGGGCCTAAATGTGACATGGCGAAGGAGGACACGAAAGTCTTTGATCAAACCATCATAGCATCATTACTCACATAATTGGTTCGGAAGCGCGAAAAGTAAGAACATAACACATAATTCTATAGGAAACAGGGCTTTGGACTCAAGCTATGGGGATGTTGTCGGGAATGGGATAAGAATGAATCACATAACACATAGCAATTATTTCTAAGGGGCGGGTAAGTAGGACTCAAGCTATGGGGGAATACCGGGTTAGGGGACTTTCCACATAGGCACATTCCTAACATTCACAATCCCATAAACATAATAATAAGCATAATCAAAATATCATTTCCATAAACAAATCCCAGTAGTCATAATATTCCAATAAAGCAAAATACAACGAGCAAGAGTTTGGTGTGTCCAACATAGCCTCTACATAAGAATAGTGGGCCTCGACATAGCTTGGGGCTCACCCTCAATACATTAAATAAGAAAATAAACTAATACAAGGAAGATAGATGGTGGCTATTGCCCTTGAACAAAAGGGCTCACCACAAGCTAGTAACTCCAAATATATCACTCATCATCCGTCGGAAGATAGAAGTCGTTCCCGGTCCCTACATGGTTAGAACATGTAGATAAAGAGTATGGGTTAGCAAAAAATATGTACTAAGTATGCGAGAATGCAATACATATGACAATATAGTATGACCAATGAGATGGCAAGGGGACAAGTGATACAAAAGTAATGCACCCAGCCAAGAGGAATATATTATAATAATATGACATGCCTTGATGCATAAAATGCAACCTAAGATCATATTATAGGGGGGATTTTGCCTCATCCGACACCGGAGGAGACCCGAACGAGCTACTACTTGGATCCGGACTACTTGCCAGGTAGGTCCCTAATCACCCTTCAACAAGGGGAAACAAATAAGTCATCCCATCTAAGGAGAAATCCCATGTTGGCACATGGTTTGACAAAAAGGAGTATGGACCCTTAGAGATAGACCAATCCCTCTGTACTAAGCCTTATCCCATGGGAATACATAAATATATCCATGCAAGCTTTTAAAAAAAGAGAGTTGACATTATTTTCAAAGCCATGCATCATTAGCCAAATCAAAACATGATCAAATCCATATCCATACTTAGGCCAAGAGCCAACAAGAATTTCCAAAACTTTCCATATAAATGCAATAAGAGTAGCTCATCTACATAGCTTAGCATATCAAGCCTTCAAAACATATCAAAGTGGCGCAAGCACCCAAAATGCTCAAAGAGCCATAATAAGAGACTATGTGATCACAAGTCTTACATATCATATCATAACAAGAGTTTCATCATAACTATTCTTTAATGCATATGTCATGAATGAGAAATCAAGTGCATGGGTAATGGAAGATTCAAACCTTAAACAATAATTCAATAGGTAATTCAACATAGTTCATGTTAAATCCTAATTCAAATCATAATGCAATTTACCCATGCATATTAAACCATTAAAGGGACATGCACATTGATCCTTCAAGAACTTCCATGCATTTTATAAAATTCAAACTTAAATCATCATTAAATCACTTAATTTATACATCCCACAACTCAATGCATTAAAATATATCAAGAATTAAAGAACTCATAATCAAAGGAAGCTTAAATTCATAAATTAAAGAGGAGGGTCCTTGGGTCTTCATGGATGAAAGGGAACCCATGAATCAAACCCACATACCTTGAGTTTAATTAAGAGAATTGAATGAAATTGCAAGCAAGGCGAATTTCTCCAAATTTCTTCAAGCTTTCATCAATGGAGGTCAAGAGAAGTGAGAGAATTTAGGAGAGGCTTTAGGAGTGTTTTATTTTCAAAAGACCCTTGTGGTAGGTCAGGGGCTAAGCAACACCCCCAGGCTTTAACATAAATAAAATAAATGAAAGTACATGGAGGGGGATATCAACCTTACCTCCTCCCTAAGATGGTACACTAAGGCCAACCTAGCATGATCAGCCACTAGTCCCTAAATCTAATGAAGCAAACTAAGGAAAATCCTAAGAGAGGACTCCTCTCTTTACAATTAATCTAGGAAAGCAGTAAACATGGGAGACTCTCCCCTTACATAATTAAAAGGAAATAATACCTAGGCCTAATCCTATTCACTATCTTCTTGACAACTTATTGGATCAGCTTTTGAACAGGAGATCTCTTGAGAGTGATGTGCCCTTTGCTTGTTCAAGGTGGTTCTTTCATTCTTTTCATCTTTTTTCTTCTGAAGTTGATAATCTTCATCTTGTCCATCTTGTGGTATGCTTTGGTTTCTTTTGGTAGCTGATTGGTATCATGGAACACTTGTGAATTGTTGATCTGTTGACTGTGTTTATCTAGGGAGTCAGCCATCTGGTTGGCTTCTCTAAGAGTATGATGACATTTGAATTCATGAATTTGTGCCCTGTAATATTGAAGCTTGTTTAACTCAGTCTGTATCCTCTAGGGAGGGGCTGCAGTATGAATAATCTATGTGTTGAGCATTTCAGAATCCACCTCCAACTGTACTTTGTTATAACCCATTTGAACACACCATCTTAATCCTATGACTACTGCCTTTATTTCTGCTTGTTGGTTAGTTCCCTGTCCCAAGGGGTAGGCATAGGCAATGATAAGGTTCCCATGTTTATCTCTTACAATGCCCCCAATATCTATTTTCCCTAGATTACCTAAAGCACTGCCATCAGTATTCAGTTTGACCTATTGATCCACTGTCTTAGTCCACTGAACTGGAGTGATTCTGATATCATGGTAGCATTTCTCAATCTGAGTGGTGAGTTCTTTCCATCCATAAGGCCAATCTATGTAGGGGAAGGCTTTCCTCATAAGCATAGACATGTCCCTAGCCACTATATATTTGACCTTAGCTGAATTAGGGCTTATGTCATCATATTTGGCTGAGCATCTACTCTTCCATAAGTTCGAGCACATGAAGATTGGGGCAGGCGGCAGCACCAATCTATGAGCCTCATTGGTATATTTAGCTTCCCACCACTTCCTTACATACTGTCTTAGAGGGCTCACTTCTGTGTTGATGCTCAGGAAGCCAGCAAAATATCTCCAAATTTTCCTGGCAAATGTGCCATTTAGAAGTATGTGATCAATTGTATCCCATCCAGAATTTGAGCAGCAGTAGCATTGGTTAAGATCATATCCAAAACTGATCAGCTTTTCATTTGTAGATAATTTACTTCTCATATCCCTCCATAGTAGAAAAGAGCACTTGAAAGGTATGGTCTTATGCCAAGTAAACTTGTTGATGCTATTTTGTTCCCTTTTCTCCCTTATCAAATTCCAGGCTGAGGATGTTGAAAATTCCCCATTAGTATTAAGCTTCCAAATAGACTTATCAGGAATACCATTGAGAAACTGGATTGGGGTATTAAGGATGAGGTCAATATATTGGTATGGGACAGTATCCATAACCCTCTCCTGGTCCCATTGCCCATTCTGTATAAACTCAGACACCTTGGTGTTGTTCAATCTGCAACTAACCTCACTGAAATAAGCCAGAGGACCTATACCCAACCAATCATCCTACCAAAAATATCAATTCCCAGAGTAAACTCTCCATTAGATATGAGGTTCAATCAGATGCCTGTTATATATCATGTGTTTCCATATCAGGGAATCCTTTTTGTCCCCTTTTTTGGTCAAAGGGTTAGCTCTTTGGCAATATTTATCTCTCAAGAACTCAGTCCAAAGGGAGTTTTTGGTTATGAAGTTCCACCAATGCTTAACCTGGAAGGCTTTGCAGACATCAACAATGTTCCTAAACCCAATCCTCCCTTCTGCCAGGGGAAAGTTAAGGCCTTTCCAAGAGGCCCAATGATACTTCCTTTTTTTGTCCAATCTTCCCCAAAATAAATCTGCTGAGAGACTCTGAATCTGCTTTAAAGTGGTGGAAGGGGGGATATAGCTGATAATAGATGTATAGGCAAGGATTGTAGCAAATGGTTGATCAGAGTTTCTTTACCTCCATAGCTCAGAATCTTAGACTGCCATCCAGAAATCCTGTTAATCACCTTAGACACCATTTCAGAAAAGTAAATGATCCTCTGCCTACGAATATACAAGGGGCACCCCAGATAAGTGATAGGGTTTTTTTTTCTGTCTGAAGTCAGTTATCTCAGTCACTCTATCACAAATTATCTGATCAATGTTAGAAGGAACCACGAAGTGGCTTTTACTTTTATTCACCATCTGTCCAGAGACCTTTTCATAGGAGTCTAAGACCTGCATAACTAAGGTTAGGGATCCTATACAGCCTGAGGTGAAAAGAATAATATCATCATCAAAACTAAGGTGATTAATTTGAGGCCCTCTTTTTTCCATGTAAAAACCTTGAAAAGTAGGATGATTGTGAAGCCTGTTCATCATTCTAGAGAGAACCTCAACTCCCAAAATGAACAGGTTAGGTGAGAGAGGATCCCCTTGTTTAAGGCCCCTTGTTGAGTGGAAGAAGCCATATCTGGCCCCATTTATAAGGATGGAGTACTAGTTGTTAGCCATAATTCTCCAGGCCATATCAATAAACTATTCCCTAAAGCCTATTTTCATCATGACAATACAAATATAGCACCAAGATACCCTATCATAGGCCTTGTCCATATCAAGTTTAATAACCACATTCCCCCCCTCCACAGGCTTCTTGATATAATGAATGATCTCCTGTGCTAACATGATGTTCTCAGAAATACTCCTCCTTTTGATGAATCCTGATTGGTTCCTAGAGATGAGATTGGGAATAATAGAGGCCAATCATAAGGAAAGGATCTTGGAGAAAATCTTGCAGATGCAGTTACTGAGACTAATAGGTCTATAATCAGAAAAGCTGTATGGATTACTAGATTTAGGGATAAGAATTAAGCAGGGGTGGGAAAAGTATTTAGGGATCACCTGACCACAAAAAAATGAATGCACTGCCCTCAGTAGATCTATCTTAATAATCTCCCAAAAGAGCTGATATAAGTTACCATTAAACCCATCTAAGCCTGCTGCAGAGAAGGGGCTCAAGGACTGGACCACCTGATGTAGCTCCTCCAAATCTGGAAGAGTTTGAAGCTTAAAATTCTAATCGTGGGTAACCATATTAGGGATGCAGTCTAGAACCTCCTCAACTATATGATTCTCTTCCCCTGTAAAAATATTTTGAAAGTGATGACCAACTTCCTTGGCTATATTTTCATCCCCTTGAAGCTAATTTCCATCCTCATCTTGAATTCTATGACTCCTTCTTCCCCTGATCAATGCATGGAATTATTTGGTATTTGCATTCCCATCCTTAAACCAATTTAGCTGAGTTTTCTGTCTCAGTATAGACTCCTCTAACTTAATAAATCTGATGTATTTAACATTAAGCTCATGAAGGCAACTCCTTTTATCCTCGGTGTTATAGTTGATCAAATCCACTTCTGCTTCTCTGATTCTTTCCTCATATTCCTTTACCTTAGAGTGAATGTCCCCAAACTAGTTCTTAGAATAATCACTTAATGTAGCAGTTAGCCTTCTTAGCTTTTGGTGAAAAATCTACATTGGATTGCCTGGAACCTCTTTGTCCCAACAATCCTTGACTGTGTCCATGAAAGAGATTTGGTTTGTCTAGCAGTTTAGAAATTTAAAATATTTGATAGGACCAGTAGGCCTGTTGTGCATCTCTATTAGTAGAGGGCAATAGTCAGAACCCACAGAAGGTAGATGAGTAATGCTAGTATGGGGCATGCTTTCTATCCACTTACCATTGACCATACCCCTATCCAGTCTCTTCCAAATTATGAATCCCACTCCTCTCTTGTTAGACCATATATAACTTTGCCCTGAGAATCCCAAATCCTGTAAACCACAGGCTTCAATGATCCCAATAAATTCAAATCTCTTCTTGATATTATAGGGAATTCCCCCACTCTTTTCTTCAGTATTACTGATCACATTAAAATCACCAATGATGCACCAGGGGATGTTGTTTCTGTTAGCCAAATAT
Organism: Solanum aculeatissimum; assembly: GCA_038996855.1. Taxonomy (NCBI): domain Eukaryota; kingdom Viridiplantae; phylum Streptophyta; class Magnoliopsida; order Solanales; family Solanaceae; genus Solanum; species Solanum aculeatissimum. Next base: position 7,685 of record JBCEWC010013961.1, read on the forward strand.
AGTATTCTGTTCTACAGGGGCCTCCTAAGTTGATCCCTACACTTGGCATACACAAAGGTAATTATATACTTGGTAGAAATCTGAAGATGTTGAATTGCACAGGTCACCTGTTGTTCATCAGCTTCCAAAATTTCACACTTGATGTCCTCATTCCAAAAAATCCCATATCTTTCCATTAGGATTACTTACAGCATTGTCCATAGACAACTGTAGTTTGAACTTATCCCAGTTTGACATGATGGAGAAAGGCTCCAGAATGGTGATAACAGAAAGTTTGTGAATGTTCTTGAGAGCATTGAGTCTTTGTACAACTCCCTGGGTATTAATTCCCCTAGCATTCCAAGTGATTGTATTAATCATTGGGATGATCTAGAAGAAAACAATCCTTGTGTTGGGTCTGCCAGCAGTTGCAGACTATATAGCCTTGTTATTTTGCTTACTAGTTCTTTCCTGATTCAAGCTCCTTGGTGATAGCCCTTGTTGATATGTAGCTTTTTGTAGCTCATCATTCACCTCCTTGTCTTTAGATGGACTGAAAGCTTGTATTAGATATTCACAGGCTTCCTCCTCCTCCTCATCATGTATAGGTAAATTGTCCCTATCAAATTCCTCATCAGAGTTCACCACTTGGTACTCATCCACCTCCTCACTAGGCAGTACAGGATCAAAATTTAGAGTACATTCCTTAGTTTTCAATCCTGAAGGGCTTCTATGGGGGTGTGTGTTCCCCTCAGTTTGAGTATCCTGGATAGATAAGGCCAGCAGTTCTTCACCCCAAATAGACTTTTTATAGGGTCCTGGGTCCTGATCCTCCTCACTGGTTCCTTCAGGTCTATTTTCCTTTTCAAAGCATGGAGTACCTTCTTTGAGGTTTTGTTGTTTTTCCATCCTTTTCTTTATAGCATCCCTTCTTTTTTTACTTAACTTGTTTTTTTAATTTATTCCCAGTAGAGCTGGTACTTGCTACTGATCCCAGATCTTTAGCCATGGATCCCATATTAGACCTCTGTATAGGACTTAGTTGTTTTTTGGTAGTGTCATCATTATCCTGATTTGAAGCCATAGGGGTAGCAGAGGCTCTACAGTCATGTCTAAGGTCAGTGGATACCTCATGCAGAACATGAGTCAGATCCCTCCCCTTAGGCACCCTTTCCTGCAATTTAGTTGGGTACTCCTTCAATCCACCCTCACCTCCAACAACTTCACCATGGGGAGACAGGGGAGGGGAATACATAAAATTCAAATTACCAGAAACAGACAGGGGGATGACAGGATGTTCTAGAGATACTATCACATCCTTCTCATGGGAAGATAAGTAAATACATTGTCCTCCTTTGCTAAGCAGATGTTTCCCAGATTGGTCTTGGTTCTCTTGATTGCTCATGTCCCTTTCTTGGATGGGATTTTCATTAGTCCCTTTCCTCCTTTTTGCATTATGCTGCTCTTTATTCCTCTATGATTTATTATTGATTATTCCTTCCTTGCTTCCTTTCTCTTATACAGGGTGGTTAGTGGGTTGATCTTGGTATTCAAGATCAACATAATTATGAGGCAAATTAGAATTTAAATTCTTACCTGATGGCCTTTTGTCTGCCTGTTGTTCTTCCTTGTCCATCTGATTTTGAGGGGGATCTTGATTGTCTTCCTTTTCCCCTTGGTTCATGGATTTCTTTTGATTCCTTCTGCCTTGGACTTGCCATTGTCCTTCCTGCTGCCTAGCTTCCCCTTTTTGTCTTTTTTGCCCTGTTTCCTTGTCCAGACTTTCTCCAGCATTCCTCTTAGTTTCAGCAGATTGACTTATTTCCCTAGTTCCTTCCTGTGATTTGTTCCTTTTAACTACTTCTAGTTCCTATCTGTTCTTATAATCTTCATCCCTTTTCTTAATGGTGCATACTTGTTCCCTATGTCTTTGGTGTTTACAATAGAGATAATAGTCTGGTATACCTCTGGTAGAGTCATCCAGATAGGAACAATAGGTGTCTCTCCCTCAGGTTTGAAGGTAGGGGTCCAGGTTTGAATCCTCATAAGTTGGCCTTCAACATACATTTTGTTCTTGGTATAGACAGTGACATAGTCTGTCTCATTATCCAAATCTATATAAACATGCCTGGCATTGAAGTCATCACAATTTGTTCCAGTGATCTCGTGTATATTTTCTAGTTCATCATCACAATTTGTTCCAGTGACCGCCACACTCGAACCATGATTCACCGAACTAGGAGCATTATCAATGTTATCATTCTTTTAAATTTTTTGTTCCTTGAGTATATGATACTGTTGGCTTAAATTTGGTGGCCGATTGTCGTCCACCGGTACCTCACGCGCCATCAGCAAGGTTAAGTTACCGTTATTTCACTATTACCATTAGAGAGAGTAGAGAGAATATTTTAGAGAGAGAAGCGGTAAATTGGCTTTAGGAGTGTTAGAATGGATGAAAAGGGTTTAGGGTTTGATTTAGGGAGTTTAGGAAACCTTAGAAAGCCTAAAAGGGGCATAGGATCTAATTAAATTACGAATTAACCATTAATGAAATAGACTAATTCACTGAAATAGGGTCTCACGGAAGAGCTACAGTGGTCGTTTACTGGTACACGGCCCGTGTCCCAGACCGTGAGGCTACACTTGGCCTCGACTTTGACTTGAACTCTCGGGGGACTTTTTGGATCCCTTCATGAGGGGCCTCACAGACCGTGTAGCTTCACACGGACCATGTACTGGTCCGTGGAGCATCACTTGGTCCGGAGTCCAGCCCCGAACCTTGGCCAACATTCTGCCCCACTCCATGGGACCCCTTACGACCCATGAAGAGTCACACAGACTGTGAGGTGGTCCGTGGGACTTTACTTGGGCCATGGCTGGAACCCTGGCCTCCAGGAGCTCACTGGACCACACTACGAGCACCCCCATGGACCGTGGATCACCACACAATCCGTGATCCAGTCCTTAGCCCAGTTCCAGAACCTTGTTCCCAGCGTCAATCCAATTACGAGCAGTCCCACTGTTTTGGCCATAACATTTCCATACAAACTCCGAATTGAGAAAAACCTATTGTGTTATGAAGATAACTCAAAGATCTTCAATTTGATATATATATATATCAAACTACACAGTTCATTCCGTACCAAAAGTTATGACTTTTCAAGGCCTACTGCCCAACCGGCCTCACAACTTCACTAAATGATCCCTTTTGAATTTGGCCACTTAGATACAACCCATGGCTACCAAAATTCAACCACGATCAGTTTAACACTACCCTTGACCAACCATCATGAAGTTTGAAAATTTTTGGATCGTTACAACTAGCCATAAGTCGGTGGAGGAGTGTCTGTCCCTATATGGTTAAATCATGCAGGCAAAATATGTGTTAGTACTTTTGGAATGTACTAACTATGTGAGATGCAATGCAACGCATGAAATTGTAATGCCATCATTCATAAATATAACATATACATAGTAAATAAGATCAATGTAAACCCATGCATGAAACAAGGACATGGATCAATATGAATGGGAATAAATGCATGAGAAAACATAAGTGATGGAATCATATCACAGAGTCATATGCTTGTGGGAGTAGACCTTAACCGATATATAAGGCCATGTGAGCTACTACGTTGGACCGGGCAGACCACTTGTCAGGTGGAACTCCGTTAACTTAGCATGTATCATAATAACATAAATGGCCTAGGGGATCCACTAGCCTAGCCTACAAGGGCTCCTATGGCGGCACATAGTTAATGTGACAAAGGGTTGCTTCTAAGGTTCCCTTACCAAACACCACCTCAATGTAACATTTGGTACTAAGTCATCCCACAAAATCTTTTAAAAGATAACTTAAAATCATAAGTAGCAATCATAAAAGTAGCTCAAACTTAAGAACCACAAAGTGAGTATTATCCTTTTATCTTGGGGACCTATCTTAAGCATTTTTAGGGCAATTGTCAACATGCTTATATATTTGACAATCTTAACTTTAAAACTCATCTTTAATTCCCTAATCATTGTCTTAAATCATGCATAGCTTTACTTGAAAACTAGGTGGGCTTTGCTTTTAAAATAGAACTATCATAAATCACATTAATCACAAGGAATTTTTTTTTTAAAGGTCCATAAAAAATGCCCACACTTCATCAACATCAAAACCATCATGTGGTTATCATCAATAGCTCAAACATGCATATATACTTATTAAAATAATCATTGGATATCATGAATATCATTTAATAACTTAAAACATCATAAAATTAGCATAATCATGCATAATATATTAAAGGAACTTAAAGAAAAGATAAAAAAAACTTTAAAAGGGACTTTATGGGTGGAAAGATACCCATAAATAAACTCACATAGCTTGGAAGAACTAGAGAGAAACAAACTTGTAGGATTAACGAAGAAACCTTGGAAACCCTAGCCTTGTTCCTGAGATCTTTGCTTGCCTTAGAAATTTAGAGAGTGAAGAATGAGAGATTGACTGAGGGAATTAGAGCTTAAAGGCTGATATAGGGTCCCTTTTTCATCCCCAAAACAACATAGTTTAAGAATAAAAGGGATGGAAATCACAAAACTACCTCTTATCAAAACTACCGAATTAGACTTACGAAACCCCGATTACGAGTCGTATATAAGTCCACGAGCTGTAGGGTCCCTTCGTCTGATACCACATCAGCAATTCCTGAAAATCAATTTTGCTGGACCCTAAGCTAAGAAGCCTTGTTACAGGTCATACCCTATCCCAAAAGTCATCTGATAACTTGTGAGTCACCCTTTAGCAAACTCTGAATTTCCTTCATGTTTGGGTCCCACTTATGAAACTATCTATGGGTCGTAAGATGTTCTATATGTCATCACTTAGTTCGTGGGTTACCCCACACTTGGAAACTCTTTCCTTTTTCTTGAAGTTCATATTCATGGGCCTAACTTATGGGTCGTATATGCACTCACAGGCCGTAAGTGCCCCTCATAAACTAGACTTCAAGTCATTTTCTGCACAATATTTCTGGACTCAAGATCCTAAATTGGGGGTCATTACAATATCTCCCCCTTGGGAACATTTGTCCCTGAATGTATTTAAAGGCAGGCTCTAAGAAGTAAACTAGCAGCTAACAACCCAGTATGCAAGCAAAAATGCAAGTTAAACATCATTACTCAAAATTTTTAGATTATCACAACTTAAACACATCTTAAAACAATCCATAAACATTAAAACAAATGCATACACCATGAAAAACTAAAATACATAGATTTAGAGGTTTTAGGAAGAAGTTCTTAGTACCTTAGGCTTGAGTAGAGTGGAATAGATATGGGTAATACTTTATCATATCCATTTCTGCTTCCTATGTAGCACCCTCAACTTGTTTATTTCTTCAAAGAACTTTGATGGTTGCAACTTCATTATTCCTTAGCTTTTTCACTTGATGATCTAGGATTTTAGCTGACACTTCTTCATAACTCAAATCCTCTTCAATGTTCACATTATGCAAAGGAACCATGGAGCTTGGATCACCTATGAATTTTCTTATCATTGACACATAGAAAACTAGATGAATCAAATACATCTCATTGGGTAGATCTAACTCATATTCCACTTTTCCCACTTTTCTCACCACCTTATAGGTCCCTATATACCTTGGGCTCAATTTCCCTTTCTTGCCAAATTGGATCACACCGTTCATTGGAGATATCTTCAAGTAGACCCAATCACCAACTTGGAACTCAAGTTCCCTTCTCCTCACATGGAAATATGACTTTTGGTGACTTTGGACCATTTGCAATTTCTCCTTATGCATTTAATTTTCTCCATAGCATTCATCACCAAGTTCGGTCCTATTAATGCAACCTCACCAACTTCGAACCACCCGATGTGTGATCTACACCATTTACCATACAATACCTCAAATAGTTCCATTCCAGTACTTACATGAATACTATTGTTGTAGGCAAACTCGATAAGTGTCAAATATTCATCCCAAATTCCCTTAAACTGCAACACACAAGCCCTCAAAATATCCTCCAATGTCTAAATAGTCCTTTTGTCTTGTCTATTAGTTTGGAGATGAAAAGAAATACTCAACTTCACCTTAGTGCCAAGTCCCCTTTGAAAGGACTTTCAAAAGTGAGAAGTGAATTGAACTCCATGATCTGATATGATGGATAGTGGAATCTGTAACAACCCGAAATTTTTTGAAATCTCCTTATGGTTGGACTTATATGATTTATTACTGGTAATGGTTAAGTTTTGGTAGCAACGGGTTAAGTTTAAGTGGCCGAACGCAAAACGGGTTAGTTGGTGACCTAGAGTAATAGTTTTGGCAGTGTATTTAAAATGGTCCCAACTTTTGATGTGGGTTGAAACATGTGGGATACTATATATAGAATTGAATCTATTTTATTTAGCTTCGTAACGCAACTGGTTTCACTTGATTCGGAGTTTGGATGAGGGTGATATGGCCCAAACAGTGAGACTGTCTGAAATTTGGAAGACATTGCAGATAGGCTCAGAATAGTGGCTAAGGGTAGGGACACGGTCCGTGAGGGGTATAGTGGGGTGCTCCAGTGATCTAGGGGTGTCCATGAACCACCCTTAAGACAAGTGTAGGACCACGATACCTTGGAGAACTCATTTGAGCCTAGACGGTCCGTTCACTGTCCCGTCAAGTGGGACAGTGGCTAGGCCAAGACATGGACAAGTTTTGGTGACTAAGTGTAGGCTCACGGTACAGGTTCACGGCCAGTCACACCCTAGACGGTCCGTCAAAAGTGTCCGTCAAGTGTTCCAGAAAGTCCTCCGAGAGTTCGCGCTGAAAAATGGACTAAGTGTTGTCTGATGGAGGGGGAAACAGACCGTGAACAGTGAGATGGGCACTGTATCAGTGGTCTCACATTGCTTAGTCTCGGAAAGTTACGTTTTATTGATGGTATTTTCGTGATTTAACAATTCCTTAAGCCCCTTTTTGGTACCCTAAGGTCTCCTAAACCCCTAAATCATTCCCCAAACCCTCATTCATCCATTCA
>JBCEWC010013962.1:0-14694 GCA_038996855.1 Solanum aculeatissimum
TTAGTGAGTAGAATAGAGTTTAGGCACTAGGGGTGGAAGGACCCATGAGTTCAACACCACATACCTTGAGGTTTTATGAAGGTCTTGAGAGTGTCTTCAATGGAAGCTTGGAACTTGAAGCAAGAATCTCTTCAATCTTGAGGAAGGTTTTGGATTAGGGTTCTTGAGAGAAAATGTATCTAAGCATGGGAGAGGTATTTTGGGAAATATTTTAGAGATGGGAATTGAATTACTGCTATATAGAAAATAAAATATGTCTTTGGAAAAATAGGTCCAACACTTAGAAAAAAAAATGAGGCTTATGAACAGTAACTTTGCTCACTGGAAATTGCATTTCGTGCACGGATGGATTTTACGAAAATGGGCATAACTTCTTTGTCCGAAGTCCAAATTAGGTGAAACGAAGTGCGTTGGGTAGCTTACTCAAAGGGATTTCCATGAATACTTTATGGGCCACCCAATTATATGCGTGCTAAGAGATATGACCCTCCAAAGTAGACCCTCGAAAAAGGCTTCACTTGGAAATTTTAGATTTTGATACGGTTGCTCTAAAATTTGGGTTAGACCCATTTCCCACTCAATTTGACCCCCTAAACAAGAATATGAAGTTGGATTTTTGAAAAACTAAATGGATTTTTTGATATAGGTAAAAACGTTTCTGGTAACTTCCAAAGCACATTTTTAGGAACGTTTTGGGTCATTTCAGCTTGCCCCCACAGCTTGAGTCATACTTCCCCGCCCCTTAGAACGTAATTATTTTTTGTTATGTGATTCATGCTTATCCCATTCATAGCAACATCCCCAATTCTTGAGTCCAAAGCCCCAAAATCCTCTAGATTTATATGCTATCTGTTTAATATACGCGCTTCTGAATCAATGATGTGTGTGATGATGCTATGATGACTTGATCGCAGACTTTTGAGTTCTCCTTCACCAGGTTACATCTAGGCCCAAACTTCGTTTCGTGACACATGGGCTCCTCTACGGGTTGTGTAACTCACCACGAGTCGTGTGGAAGAGCCTTGGGGTGACCCTTGGCCTTCTGTGTAGGGTTTTGGACTTAAGTTGGGGTCCATGACCAAGGCATTCATTATATGAACCCCACATGGCTCGTGTGTCAATTCACTGTCTGTGTGATGGCTCGTGAGAGGAGCTTTGGCCTTGAAAACCATATTTTGGCCAAGGAACTTCACACACGGACCTTATAGGGATCGTGTGATACCTATATGGATTGTAAGGTGGCCCATAAGGGTGTTGGTGTTAAAATTTTCTAAGTATGGAATCCCCGTCATAGAACTTTGTCAATGGAGAATTTTTCTATGTGTAGCTTCACGGATGGGCACATGGTCCGTGTTAACCTACAAGACCCGTGGTGCATCCATACGAGAACCTTATCAGCTTTTGTGACTCATTTCATTAATTATTTATTTATAATTTTGGTGAATTCCTAAGGTCCTTTATGACTTTCTAAGCCCCCTAAATATCTTAATTAGATTATACACATCTATTCCTATTCAAATTCATTTAAAACACTTAGAATATTCAATTCTCTCTTCAAAGAACTTCTCTCTAGTGAGCCATTGAAGACTTAGGGGTCTTCTTCTTCAATCAATTTCTTCTTCATTCTTCTTGATAATCTAAGGTATGTGGGATTGATTCATGGTCCCTTTCAACCATGAAGACCCATAGACTTTCTACACTTGAAATTATGAATTTCAAGCTTCAATTGATTATGTATTTAAATTTGTTTATGAATTGATTAATTTGAAGTATGGGTTGTACGTAGTTGTTCATTTTAAAGTGATTTAAGCCTTAATTTGATGAATTTCATTGGAATTATGAAGGTTCAACTATCCATGTCACTTTAAGCTTTCAATTTAAGCGTGAATAGTCTAAATTATGTTTAAATTATGGATTTAATCACTCCCTTAAGGTCATCATTGTCCGGAATACACAACCAATTTTGATACCAATGCACACCATCTCCCCTTTAGGAGAAAACCTCTATCTCTTTTTTGGCAACCAACTTTTTCAACTCAACCAAAGCGGGATCTAAATCTTGCTTTGCCTTGACATAAACAATTACAGAAAACTCAACCACATTCTGAATATGAATGCCACCATTATTAGATTCAACCAATCTAATAACCTATCTAGCCAAATTATGAATATTTTTGACTAACTCTTTCTCCCCTTCATCATCATGGGCCACACTTTCTATAGATAGCCTACTGAGAGCATCGATTACAATATTCGCCTTGTTGAGATGATATAAAACACTCATATCATAGTCCTTAAGTAGTTCCAACCACCTCCTTTGCCAACAGTTAAGGTCTATTTGGGTGAATACATATACAAAACTCTTGTGATCGATAAAAACATCAACATGAACCCTATATAAATAATGTCTCTAAATTTTCAAAGTAAACATCACAGCTGCTAATTCAAGATGATGGGTTGGGTAATTTAATTCATACACTTTAAATTGCCTTGATGTATAAGCGATTACCTTACCATGTTGCATGATAACATAACCTAACCCAACCGTAGAAGCATCACAATACACCATAAAACCATTTAAGCCTTCTGGTAGAGTCAAAACAGGAGCTAATGTAAGGGGATCCTTCAAAGTCTGGAAACGTTTCTTACACTCATCCGACCAAACGAATTTTGTCTTCTTCTGATTCAACTTAGTTAGCAAAGATATAATAGATGAAAATCCCTGAACAAACCTCTGATAATAACCAACCAACCCAAGAAAACTTCAAATATCAGAAGGATTCAACGGTCTAGGCCAATTCTTCATGGCCTCGGTCTTCTTTGGGTTAACTTTAATACTATCACCGGATACCACATGACCAAGGAAAACTACTTCACCCAACCAAAACTCATATTTACTGAACTTGACAAATAATTTCTTTTCCCTCAAAGTCTGAAGAACCAACCTCAAATAATCCATATACTCCCGCTCACTTTAGGAAAAAATTAGAATATCATCAATGAAGACAACCATGAAGCTATCAAGAAAAAGCTTGAACAACTGGTTCATAAGGCCCATAAACATAGCTATAGCATTGGTCAAACCATACAACGTCACCACGAATTCAAAATGCCCATACCCAGTCCAGAATGTTGTTTTGGGAATATCACACTCCCAAACTTTTAGCTGATGGTAACTTGAGTAGAGATCAATCTTTGAGAAATGAGTATCTCCTTGCAACTGGTCAAACAATTCATTAATCCTTGATAACAGATATTTATTCTTGATGGTAACCTTATTTAACTGTCAATAATTAATACACATCTTAAGCGGTCCATCCTTCTTCCTCACAAATAGCACAAGAGCACCCCAAGGTGAAATATTTGGCATAATAAAACCCTTCTCCAAAATATCCTTTAATTGGTCCTTCAACTCTTTCAATTCAGTCGGGGCCATTTGATAAGGAGATATGGAAATAGGCTGAGTATCCGAAAGGAGATCTATGCCAAAATGCACTTCCCTTTTGGGAGGAATATCAGGAAAGTCTTTGGGAAAAATATTCGGAAACTCATTCACCACTGGAATCGACTCAAAAGTAGGTGACTCAGATTCCACATCTCTAACCCTCACAATATAATAGATGCACCTCTTAGAAATCGTTCTCCGGGCTTTGAGATAGGAAATAAATCGACCTTTAACAACAGAGTCACTACCCTCCCATTCCAAAATAGGCTCATTAGGAAATTGAAACTTAACCTTTTGGGTCCCACAATCAATAGAGGCATATGAAGCATGCAACCAATCCATCCCCAAAATAATATCAAAATCAAACATTTGAAGCTCTACAAGATCACAAGGAAGGACTTTGTGCAAGAATGAAATTGGCCAACCCTAATAGACCCTTCGAGAAATAATAGATTGACCCACGGGAGTATAAATGCAGTAGGGCTCCGTGAAAAGTTTAGGACTCAAACCAAACTTAACAACCAACAAAGGAGTCACAAAAGATAAATTTGCACCCTAATAAAGCAAAGAATAAATATCAAAATCAAAGACTTTTAACATACCAGTCACCATATCCAGAGTCTTTTCTACTCCCTGACAAGCATGCAACGTATAAAACCTATTGTTCCTAGGAGCATCTCTCGGAGGAATCCTTAGTTAAAGCTGACCACCTTGAGCCACTTGACCTTAACTATTCTTAGAAACCTTGGGAAATTTAATGATTCTGTAGCCCAAATCACCACACCCATAGCGGGCACCTGATCTCCAGAAGTACCTTCTGGAATGGACTTTTCAACATTTGTCACATCAAAGAGGTAATGGTCCAACTCTAACTTGTGCTTTGGGAGGAGGAACTCTAGAATAAATAGACCTTGCTTTAGAGCCTTAGCTTTGCTGGAAGCGTCCATTTCCACCACCTTAGAGTTGGAGAATCCACCATCATAACCGACCCTCTTAGCATCATTCACCTTTCTTTCCTTGAGCTTCTCCTCTTCAATCTGTTTAGCATAAGTCATGAGTCTGGAGATGTCTATATCTAGAATAAGCATGGTCGTACGACACTCTTTCATAACCACATTAGAGACCCCAAAAATAAACTTGTGCATTCTTGCGAGGGGGTCTGCCGCTAACATAGGAGCATACTTTAAGAGATTAGTAAACTTGAGGGAGTAATCCCTAACAGTCATGCCAACTTGCCTGAGATTGATAAATTTTATCATCTTGTCCTCCCTAAGTTCGAGGGGGAAGAAACGTTCACAAAAAGAAAACTTGAACTCTTCTCACCCAACTTGAGCATCAACAACCCTCTCTATCAACCACTGAGTATACCACACCTGAGCCACATCCTTCAACTGATAAGCAACTAGATCAACTTTCTCCTCAGAAGTCACCCCTATAGTAGTCAACACTTCTAGAGTTCATCAATAAATTCTTGTGCATCCTCATAAGCTTTTGAACCATAGAACTCTGGAGGATTCATCCGGGAAAATCTCTCACCCTAGCAGCCGAAGTCTGGACGGAGGAAGATTGGCCCGACTCACCTCATTGGTCATGGATTAGCTAGTACAACAAGGGTGGCACAAAGCTCATTAGGAGTAATTGGCTCCCCCAAAAGATCTTGAGGAATTGGGTCCTCATTAACCGGGGCCTGCATAGGTAAAGGAACTCTTCGTGGAGGCATCTTCTGAAATAACACCAAAGACATCATTAGAGTCATAAAGTTTAAATACACAGTCCATAGAATGACATAAGAAATAAAGAAGTGAGATAATTCCAAAAACATCACCATAGCCTACCACTCATAGTTATGGTGCACTTTACACCCATTAATAGGATTCTACTCGACATGGCATGTTGGACTCCGATCATCATTTATAAACATAGTGCTCTAATACCATGTTTATCACGACTGAGGAGGAGGGCCAAGGAGATGAAGAATGGGAGCCCGAGAGTCCCCAAGCAAGCCTCATAACATACATTCACACATCATCAATTCAGAAGCGCATAGATATATATAAACACATAGTTCTATGGGGCGAGTAAGTATGAATCATGCTATGGGGACATTATAGGGATAGGGATTGACATGGATTCACACAATACATAGCACATAAAACTAAAGGTCGGGTAAAGATGACTCAAGTTATGGGTATATCATAGGACATAGGACTTTCCATATCATTTCATATCACATAATCATACCATCCATATGTAGTACATGATCATAGCATCTCAAAATACACATAGCATACTCATACTAAAGACTACAAGATGTCCAACAATGTCTCTAGTCTAGAATAGATTGAGGAGCAAGACACGTACCGGGCATTCCCTCAAAGTATAGAAATAAAAATCATAATCATAGTAGGTAGATAAAAGATTGCTTGTCCTTGGATGATAGGAATCACCACAAGCAACTCTTTGTCAATCAAGCTAGTTGTCAAAAGGTGGAAGATGGTAGTCTCCAGTTCCTACATGGTTAGATCGTGTAAGCAAAAAAATATGTGTTAACACGTTTGAATGTACTAAGTATGTGGGCATGCAAATTCTTATGAACATGAAATCCTGCAAGTCAATGTTAGATGACAAGGGCACATGTATAGAAAGAAGTATATAGGAAGAATGCAATATCAATATGTCATGGAATTCATGATACATGAATACTATAATGTATAACATCGCGGGGTTAGAACCTCAACCTATATAAGACCAAGTGAGCTATAACTTGGAACTCTGTCATCTACCCCACAATGGATAAAAAGGTGACCTACTTGCCAAAAGTAGATCCATTCTTAATCATCCCGAAAAAGGGGCATAAACATTCATATGCTAGAAAAATAGTTTGATGGAAAGGAGTAAGGACCCTTGGAGATAGTCCTCCCTGCCTCCAATCCCTCGGTCTTAAGACTTCATCCCACAAGAATACATATATACATACGTACTTTTGATAAGAGGATAAGTACTTGAAAATATAACCATGCATACTTGGGCCTAAAGTCCAAACCATATTTCATGACATACTTTCATGCATAGGAATAAGTTATTTCTTATCATTCTTAATGGTATAAACACCCATAGTTGCTCAAAGATCCAAATCATAGACATAGTGTGATCACAACCTTGTCATACCCATTCTTTGCATGAAAACATAGTCATAAACATCATTGGGTCTTAGCCCACATCATAGACCACTCAGTTCTTCTTGTGCTAAGAGATATGACAAAATAAAGTTTACCCTTCCAACAATTCTTATGAAAGGCTTAACTAATGTAATCCTCTTGAACATGGATACCTAAGGGAGACTCAAGATGATTATAACCACCCCAAAAGAGTTCAAAATAAGTGTACACCGCATCTACAAGATTTTCCAAAGTTTGGGTCCTTACATCATCTCCCCTTAGGGAACATTCGTCCTCGAATGAGCTAGAACATGACTTGTAAAGCTTGGCTTAATCAAGAAACATACAACATGAAAACACATTACATAAATCATTATTTTAAAATCATAAAATCATCAAAACTAAAGTCAAAACATCTTTTAAATCATTTTCGTGCACATGTATGGATGTCATGTCATGAAACTCAAGAGTTAAAGAATTAGGACCACTTAGAATAGAAAGAACCTAGTACCTTAGGTTTGAGTAGATTGGAAGAGATAGGGATATTTCCTCATCATGTCCGACTCTGCTTCCTATGTAGCACTCTCCACATGTTGATTTCTCCAAAGCACTTTAACCGAAGCCAAGTCCTTGTTGTGAAGCTTCTTCCGTTTTCTATCCAAATTTCAACTGATACCTCTTCTCAACACCTTTCAAAGGTACAATTGAACTCGGATCACCAATCAACTTTCTCAACATAGACACATGGAACACTGGATGGATGGAACTCATATCAGAAAGAAAATCGAATTTATAAGCCACATTACCAATTTACTCAACAATCTCATATGAGCCGACATACTGGGGACTTAACTTTCCCTTCTTACCAAAATGCATTATACCTTTCACGGTTCAAACCTTCACATATAATCAATCACCAACACAAAAATCAAGGTCCCTCTTCCTAACATCCAATAGGACTTTTGGCGATTTTGGGTCATTTTCAACCTTTCCCTTCAACTTTAATTTTTCCATAGCCTTAATCACCAAATCCAGGCATATCAAATCCATCTCACCCAATTCAAACCATTCCACTGGGAATCTATACCTTCTCCCGTATAAAGCTTCAAATGGTGCCATACCAATGCTAGCATGAAAACTATTATTGTAGGAAAACTCAATAAGCGGTAGATAATCATCCCAATTTCTCTTGAACTCTAAAAAACAAGCCCTCAACATGACCTCCAATGTTTGAATTGTCATTTCAGGTTTTCCATTTATTTTAGGGTAAAAAACGATACTCAACTTCACCCTAGTGCCAAGCCCTCTTTGAAATGATTTCAAAAAGTAAAAAGTAAATTGGGTACCATGATCCGATATAATAAACATAGGCATACCATGCAATTTAACCAACTCTTGGATAAATAACCTTGCATAATCTTTGGCATTGAAGGTAGTCTTGACCAGTAGGAAATGAGCCGACGTGGTTATCCGATCAACAACAACCCAAATAGAATCAAATTACTTTTAGGTATGGGGAAAACCTACCAAAAAATCCATGTTCACATCTTCCCACTTCCAAGTAGGAATCTCAATTTCTTGAGCTAAACTGTCGGGCCTTTGATGCTCTACCTTCACTAGTTGACAATTAAGGCACTCAGATAAAAATTTTGACTATGTAATTTTTCATACCATACCACCAATACACTTTCCTCAAATTCCGATACAGTTTGGTAGATCTCGGATGTGTAGAGTAATATGAATTGTGAGCTTTTAAATGTGAATCTCTATTTCCCATGTTAATCCATCTATATTCATAGAAATTTGCATATATGAGCATTGATTTTTGAAGCTTATGAACTATTAAATTGAACCTCTTTGAGTTAGCTTTCCAACACATCCAGTTTTTCTTGATTCCGAGTTCGGATGGAGACATTATGCACATTTTTATAAGTCCCATCTATGTAGGGATTTTGATGATTGTTTGACTAAGGTGACACCAATTGGTCACCTCCACGGGTCGTGTGACACACCACGAGTCATGTGGAAGAGCCTTGAGGTGACCCTTGGCCTTGTATGTAGGGTGTTGGCCTTAAGTTAGGGTCCATGACCAAGTCATTCATCAAATGAAAACCCCACATGGCTCGTATGTCACTTCACTGCCCATGTGGTGGCTAGTGAGAGAAGCCTTGGCCTTGAAAACCACATTTTGGCCAAGGTACTTCACATACAGACCTTACATGGATCGTGTGATACCTACACGGATCGTGTGATACCTACACGGATCGTGAGGTGGCCTGTAAGGGTATTGGTGTGAAATTTTTTTAGTATGGAATAACTTCATCAGTGGAGAATTTTTCTAAGTGGAGCTTCACGGATAGGCACACGGTACGTGTGACCCTTCACGACCCGTGGTGCCTCCATACGGAACCCCTAACAACTTTTGTGACTCATTTCATTAATAGTTTATTTATAATTTTGGTAAATTTCTAAGGTCATTTATGACTTCCTAAGCCTTCCTAATCATCTGAATCAACATGTACACCTCCATTACTATTCAAATTCATTTCAAATATTTAGAATATTCAATTCTCTCTTCTAAGAACTCCTCTCTAGTGAGCCATTGAATACTTGGCTTGGAACTTAAGGAGGGGTCTTCTTCTCCAAACAATTTCTTCTTCATTCTTCTTGGTAATCTAAGGTATGTGGGGTTGATTCATGGTCCCTTTCAACCATGAAAACCCAAAGACTTTCTACCCTTTAAATTGTGAATTTCAAGCTTCAATTGATTATGGGTCTTTAAATTTGTTTATGAATTGATTAAATTAAAGTATGGGCTGTACTTAGTTGTTAATTTTAAAGTGATTTAAGCTCTAATTTGATGAATTGCATTGGAACTATGAAGGTTCAACTATGCATGTCCCTTTAAGCTTTAAATCTAAGCATGGGTAGTCTAAATTATGATTTAAATTATGGATTTCTTTGTTACTTAAGAATGAATCTATCTTATTATGATGTTTTAAATGTGAATCTCTATTATCCATGTTAATCTATCATCATTAATAGCATTTTCATGTATGAGCATTGATTTTATGAAGTTTATGATATGAGCTAGGACCTAATGATGTTTATGACTATATTTTCAAGCAAAGAATGGGTACGACAAGGTTGTGATCACTCTATGTCTATGATTTGGATCTTTGAGAAACTATGGGTATTTACACCATGAAAAATGATTAGAAATGAGCTATTACTATACATAAAAGTATGTCATGAAGTATGATTTGGCCTTTAGGCCCAAGTATGCATGGTTATGTTTTCAAGTACGTATCCTCTTTTCTAAAGCACTTATGTATATACATATTTTTGTGAGTTGAAGGCTTAACATTGAGGGATTGAAGGCAGGGATGACTATCCCCAAGGATCTTTACTCCTTTTCGTAAAACCATGTTCTTAACATAGGAATGTTTATGCCACTTTTTGGGATGATTAAGAAGGGATCTACATTTGGCAAGTAGGTCATCACTTTATCTGTTGTGGGGTAGACGACAAATTTCCAAGTTATAGCTCATTTGGTCTTATGTCGGTTGAGGTCCCAAACCCATTTATACTCTATGGCATTCATGCATTATGGATTTCATGGCGTATTAATTTTGCATTCTTCCTATATACTTTTTTCTATATATATGTACCCTCGTCATCTAATATTGATTTGCAGGATTTCATGTTCATAAGCATTTGCATGCCCACATACTTAGTACATTCAAACGTACTAATGCATACTCTTTTTACTACATGATCTAACCATATAGGGATCGGATACTACCATCTTCCACCTTTTGACGGCTATCTTGATTGACAAAGAGTTGCTTGTGGTGAGTCCTATCATCCAAAGACAAGCAATTTTCTATCTACCTACTATGATTATGATGTTTATTTCTTTAGTTTGAGGGTGAACCCGGGACGTGTCTTGGCCCCCGACCTATTCTAGACTAGAGGCATTGTTGGACATCTTGTAGTCTTTTATAGGAGTATGCTATGTGTATTTTGAGATGCTATGATCATGTACTATGTATGGATGATACGATTACGTGATATGAAAAGATATGGAAAGTCCTAAGTCCTATGATATCCCCATAGCTTGAGTTCTCTTTACCCAACCCTTAGTTTTATGTGCTATGTGAATCCATGTTAAACTCTATCCCTGTAATGTCCCTACAGCATGAGTCATACTTAACCACTTCATAAAACTATGTATTTAATGTATATCTATGTGCATACGAATTGATGATATGTGAATTTATGCTATGAGGCTTGCTTGGGGACTCTTAGGTTCCCATTCACTGTATCACTTCTAGGCCCTACTCCTGGGTCATGACAGTTTCATAATACCCCAACTAAGCTTCACTTTTGTCACGACCCAAGCCTAGGGCCTAGATGTGACACATCAAACGGGGATCCTAAAGGGACCCCAAAAAAGTCTCTAAGAATAAGTAGCACATCCTTTGTTGTGAAAGCATAAACAAACCACAAGCAATTAAGTCTAAGGGGAGAGGGAATTTGGACTAAAGCTTTAGGGATGTTTAAGGGAATAGGACTTTGGACCATCACATAGCAAACAAAGACTAAGAGGAGGGTAAGTATGACTCACGCTATGGGGATAATAGGGGATTAGGACTTCCGTCACATGACATCATATTCAATCAACACATCAAAAGATAGGGACTAAAGGAAGTCATAAATAATATATAAGCACCATAGTAGTCAAGCTCATCACATGAGTGCATATCCAACAACACCTCTAGCATGAATGGAATAGGGGCCAAGACATCTCCTGGGCTCACCCTCAAAAGTAATTGTTTAAAAGTGAATAAGTCTTTAACATAACATAAAAGAAAGTGGATATTGTCCCCAAAATAGACGACTCACCAATAGCAATCTTCAAGTAATCCAACTAGCCACGTGGAGGAGGATGAATAGGAGCTCCGTTCCCTATATGGTTAGATCATGTAGGCAAAAAGTATGCAGAACGCAATGCAACAAGAGAACATAAGCCATAATAATCAAGATGCATATTCATATATAATTATATAAGCTCAAATGGTATATATGATCAATGCTTAAGGCAGAATATGCATGCAGATAGTCAAAATTGCATAACTTAACATACATATATGGGAGGAGACCTTAATCGACATATAAAACTATATGAGTTACTACACAGAGTCTCGATGTTGCTTCCGCACCAGAAAAGGAGTGCTTTACTTTCCAAGGAAAACCATACCCCACCTTGGTGGGTAACTTTTCCAAGTTGGATCCACTAGTAAAAGCCCATTTAGGAAAATAATATCTTATGGAGGCACATAGTTATGAGACCAAGACTTTATATAATGATCCGTTGGGTCGAGCCCCCACTTAAGCCTCATTCAGTACTAAGTCTAGTCCCACAAAATACTTGACATAATCATAAGTGTATCATAACTTGAATAACTTGTAAAAATATGTCAACATGATAAGAGTAGTTCATTCTTGACCTCTACAAGCGAGCATTTACCTTGCATTAGAGGGTAAAAAATTTCATAAACTTGACCCCTTCTAGTGGGCATTGCTTTACATATGAGGGTAGAACTTGTAATATACTTGACCCCATATAGTGAGTTTTATTCATTCACAAGAGGGTAAAACATGACGTAAGGTATAAAAATCTTGCTTATAAATCATAGGAACTTTTCATGAGTTCATATATGCTTGAGAGCCCATAATTATCACAACATGCTTTCCTTGCAATTCATGCAATAATCATTCACGAGCATAAAAATCTTTGTCATGCAAATTTAGTCAAACATGGTGGGTGTATGCAGTTAGACTTAAAACCATGAAATTCAAGAGTAATGCGCATGGAGGAAGCAAACATAATCATTAGAAAAGCATTCAAAATAACCCACAATCATAATGGTAAAATCCTTAGTTTGGGTGTCATGAAATCCATCTTACAAATTCATAATCTTTCATAGTTTTCATAGTTCATATCATGCATAGCTTCAATAGTCATAAATCAAATCATAGGATAACCTTTAATAGATATTAATCCATAGCCATATCAATACTTGATGAAATCAAACATAATTCATGTTCATAAAGCATAATTGGGAGTACTCACATAGTACTAAACCTTGAAATGATAAAATTTTATCAAAAAGGAAGGTTGGGCTCCATGGGTGGAAATACCCATAGATGAAGATCCACATAGCTTAAATCCTTGCAATAATTGAAGGAAACTTGATGAGCCTTGAAGGACTTGCTTAGGTGCTTGAGCCTCTAATGAAATCCCTTGAGAATCTAGAGATTGATTGAGGAATTTATGAGGATTGGGGAGGATTTTGGGAGAGTTGTTTAGAGAATTAGGGCTAAAAATGGCTGAATAGAGAAGGAATCTCATCTATAAGGGTGTTGGGTTATGACCCAATTGACCTCAGCTGAAACAAAGAAAGTTAAAAAATTTTGACCTACGATAAACCATGTCTGCGGTTGGGACTTGTTTTTGTCAAGGTCATTTTTCAAAGTCTAATTTTTCCCTATTTTAGCCTAGGAATGAGTTTAGGGCATATATGTACTATGGGGGAACAAGTCCACGATGGATTGGTTGCGTACACTTTTGGTTAAGCCCTAGATCACCTGAAAATTTATTTTTCGATACGGGTGACCTAAAAATTGAAGACCACCCTTATCCTACGCAATTTTTCCTTTTGAAAAAAATACAAAGTCAAATTTATGAAATCACACAGTGATTTTAAGATATTCAAGAAATACGCCATAGGGAAATTTTGAGTCGCGCGGGAGGTGTTACAATATCTCCCCTTTGGAAAATTTGTCCATGAATACGATGGGAACATACTTGAGAAAAGTGATTAGACAACTTTCAGCCCACATGAATGCAATCAATGTAACTTAAACATTATTTTTATGAAATCTCATACTTATGTATCAAAATCATCACAACTTGCTACGAGGAGTATGTATGTATGCAATATGACATGAAAGGGCTGATTTATATGACTTGACTCCATAGATAGGATTAACTTACTACCTTAGGCTTGATTAGAGTGGAAGTATCACGACCCGGATAGGGGGCCTAGATGTGACCTGGCAAAGGAGGATCTGAAAGCCCTCGATCAAGCCATCATATCATCATTACACTCTTCATCAATTCAGAAGCGCGGAAAATAAACACATAACATATAACTTCTCGGGAATTCGGGACTTGGGACTCAAGCTGTAACAACCCAAATTTTTTTGAAATATCCTTATGGTTGGACTTGTATGATGTAATACTGGTCATGGTTAAGTTTTGGTAGCCACAGGTTGAGTTTAAGTGGCCGAAAACAAAATGGGCTAGTTGGTGGCCTAGAGGGACAATTTTGGCAGTGTACTTCAAACGGTCAAATTTTTTTATGTGAGTTGAACCATATGTGCTACTATTTATAAAGAATAAGATCTTTGAGTTAGCTTTGCAACGCAACAGGTTTCACTTGATTCGGAGTTCGGATGAGGAAGTTATGGCCCAAACAGTGGGACTGTCTGAAATTCGGAAGACATTGGAGATAGGCTCAGAAATGTGGTTAAGGGCAGGGCCACGGTCCATGAAACTTGTCACGGTATGTGTGGGGTGTCGTGGGGTGCTCCAGGGAGCTAGGGGTGGCCAGGAACCACCCCATGAGACAATTGTTGAGCCATGCACCCTTGAATGGTCCGTTTGAGCTTAGATGACCAGTGTACTATCCTGTCAAGTGGGACAGTGGCTTGTCCAAGACATGTATGAGCCTAGATGACTAAGGTTAGGCTCACGGGACCTTTAGATGGCTATTCAACCTCCAAATAGTCTGTCAAAATTCTCGTCAAGTGTTCCAGAAAATCCTCCGAGAGTTCGCGCTAAAACTTTGATTAAGTGTTGTTTGATGGGAGGGGAAACAGACCGTGAGGCAGTATGATGGGAACTGTAGCACCGTTTGACTCTGCTTAGTCTCAAAAAGTTATGTTTTATTAATGGTAATTTCATGATTTAACATTTCCTTAAGCCCCTTTTTGGTACCCTAAGGTCTCCTAAACCCCTAA
>JBCEWC010013963.1:0-14694 GCA_038996855.1 Solanum aculeatissimum
TTCACTTGATTTATGATCATGTCTCCATGTTATGATAATGACTTGAATGTTGAGTATGATGAATGACTATGTGCTACATGCAAGCATGATTGCCCCATCCCTGATATTGTCCCCATAACTTGAGTCCCAAGTCCCAAATCCCTTGAGCTTATATGCTATATGTTAAGCTTCCGTGTTTCCTAACCGATGATGAATATGATGATGCTATGATGTCTTGATCGAGGGTCTTCGAGTTCTCTTTCGCCATGTCACATCTAGGCCCCCTATCCGGGTCGTGACATCTACATTCCAGCCATATAAGGCCTCAAAGGGAGCCATCTGAATGTTGGAATGGTAATTGTTGTTGTAAGAAAACTCTGCCAAAGCTAAGTTTTGACCCCATCTAGCACCTAAGTCAATGACACATGCCCATACATTATCCTCCAATACTTGGATGATCCTCTCGAACTACCCGTCGGTCTGAGAGTGAAAAGTTATACTCATATCCAAGCAGGTACCCAAAAAATATTGTAAATCCCTCCACAAATTTGATGTAAACAACAAACCACGATTTGACATAATGGAAATTTGAACCCGTGAAGTCTTACAATCTAACTAATATAGAGTTGGGCTAACCTCTAGGCTGTATACTTAACCTTGATTGGGATGTAACAGGTGACATTAGTCAGTTGATCCATCACTACCTATATGGAATCAAAACTCCCAACTATAGGAGACAACTCTACTATGAAGACTAAGACAATATGCTCCCACTTCCACTCGGGAATGGGCATCCTCTGCAACTCCCCACTTAGTCTCAATTGCTTACATTTGACCTATTGGCATGTCAGTCACCTAGCCACAAACTCTATTATATCCTTCTTCATGCCACACCATTAGTAATGTTAGCTCAAGTCATGATACATCTTTGTTTCCCCTATATAAATGGAATATCTAGTACAATGAGCCTCCTCAAGTATTAATCTGATCAAATCACCCACCTTGGGCACATAAATATGATTCCTGCTCCTCAAAACACCATCCGAATCAAGTACTGCTTCTCTAAAATCACCCCTAGCCAATCTTGTCCCAAATGATACATAAGTTTTCATCTTTAAACTATCTCTTACGAATCTAGACCATAAAAAATGAGCGGGCCTCAATGAAAGAAAGAACTCCACCCTGATCATTGACTAATTTAGAGTGTGAGGAATTGCCTTCCAAATAGGCTACACTTCGTTATCCCTTAGATTGGGCTTAAATGGTTGTTGTAGTTGTATGTGAACTAAACCTACTAAGATATGTATGTTGTATAAATGATATGAGATGTATATGTTCTATGTAATGTTATGGGATGTTGGTTACTATATTAAGTATGATATTTGATGTAGTTATGATATAAGCTGAGTTTCGACACTATAAAGCTATGGAAAGGCTTGGTAAATGCTTGATATGGGTGGATGGCATGGAAAAGGTATGTACACTTGACTTGACTCTTGTTTGAATGCATGTGTAGCTTGATGCTATTGATACATGTTAGCTTATAAGGATAGTTTTTGACTATATGCTTCCTTGTGGGCTTATCTTGGTTTATGTGTGATTCTGATAGCTATGATTGTTCTAGATACCTGTGGTACAACTGTTACTGTCTGTGTTTACTTTGAGTACTTGTGACTAGTTAGTTGTGATATTTTTCTCAAATTAGACATGCTTTTTTACTATTTTGTGACATATATGTGTGTATATATATATATACAACCGTTAGTCATTGTATACTTGCTAAACCTACTAGATACTAGGAAACATGCTATATTTTGAGGGGTGTTGTTTGTTATGTTCTTGACTAGGCACTGTGACTCCTGATATGTGATATGATAAAGTTGAACCTCTAGTGGGTTAGAGAAGGGTGATGTATGCCATATCCTGCGGGATTCACCGGGCTATTTGTGGTTGAGATACTACCTATATAAGTCAGTCCTTGAGACTACTATCTTGTCCTGGAGATTGGCACATTATTGGTGGCCAACACATAGTTTCCTTGGTGGGTATCATTTATGTTAGTTGGGCTATTGTATGATTCTTCATAGGTGACGTACCTCTGACTATCTATTTTCTTTGGGTCTTAGCTAGGCTTAAGTTGATGTGACCCTAGAGTTACTGCGTATAGAGCAACATAGTTGCCTATACACTAAGGGCCTTGGGAGGTCTATAGGGTTGAGTGTCATGTCCTGACAAGGTCAGCTGTCATGGCGTAGCACAGTATACACTATAGCGTCAGGTGTCATGACCTGACACGATACACATTCTAGGATCGGGTGATCGTTCGGTCATAATTAGGGGAATTCTTGATCCTGTAGAGGATTTGTCCCATTGTTATATATTTAGGTCCCAAATCAGGTGTCGCGACTTGAAAAGATACAATACTTGGGATCGGGTGACCATTTTTTCATAGGGTTTACATTATTCTATGAGGGTTTCACTAGAGCACTATTTGTTACCTTGATTGTGTATGGGTGCACTTTCTTGGATTAATGGAACTCAAAGGGCGTACAAGCATAGATATTAGAGCTTTACACTTGTGTACAACCAACACCTTGACTGTGTGATACTGAGGGTATGGATTCAATTGTGATTTTGTCAGTTTGGTTATGATATACTTCTTGGTTATGGCCGTTATGATATGATGATGTCACTTATATACTCATTGTTGGACCCGGTCTAGATTTTGTTGTTCATGCTACAAATTTCTACATTTGGGCATTCTGTATTATAGTATTTCACTCAGTCAGCCGATGATGTGTACTGAGTGCCTTTTACTAGTACTCACTCCTATATTTCTGCATCTTCCCATTGTGTAGGTCTAGGCACTAGACGCAATCATTGATTTGAGGATTCATGGATATCGTAGGAGACTTGGGTGAGCAGCAACAACTCTGGACATTCTGTTGTCTCCTTCTATTTTTGGTGGCAATCTTTTATATCTAGACACTGCCTATAAATTATAGTTGGCTTGTACATGTAGGAGTTCCTCCTGGTTATGCATATTACTATTTTTAGGTTTATATATGATTGTGTTCATGAGTCTATAGTAGCTCTATACAGAAGACTTCCAGGGAGCGAACATAAGAATTCCAAGTAGTAGCTCACGACAAGCCCTCTTGGACTCCCTTGACCTTATCTTTTGCAATTTCTCACTCTCCACTTGTTCGTCATATGTCATAAGCCTAGAGATATCCATTTCCTTGACAAGCATGCAACCTTACATTCCATTTTCATCAAGTCGGACATACATTGGTTGAATTGAAAGAAGTTTGTTGTTGATGAGAAGGTAGAAGTCTTTTCACAAGGGGGAGATAGAGTATTGCGCTATCAAGGATGATTGTGTGTACTTGAGTGGATGGACTAAGGGAGAAGATACTTTACGAAGCTCATAATTCTAAGGACTCTATTCATCCAGGATCCACCAAGATTTATAAAGATTTAAGAGAAGTGTATTGGTGGAATGGTATGAGGAAGTACATAGCAAGGTATGTGGTGGAATGTGCCAATTATCAACAAGTGAAAGTATAACATCAAAGACCCAGTAGTTTAACCCAAGATATTTAACTACCTACTTAGAAATGGGAAGAAGTGAATATGGATTTCGTTACGGGTTTGCCAAAGACTAGAAAGAAAATTGACTTAGTATGGGTGATTGTGGATAGAATGACGAAAAACAACCCACTTTTTACCTGTGAAGACTTCTTATGGTGTTGAAGACTATGCTAAGGTCTGTATCCATGAATTGGTAAAGTTGCATGGGGTGCCTTTGTCCATCATATCGGACAAAGGTACTCAATTCACTTCTCATTTTTGGAAATTATTTCAAAGAGGCCTTGGTACAAAGGTAAAGCTAAGTACCGCATTTCATCCTCAAATGGATGGAAAAGCTTAAAGGACCATATAATGTTGGAAGACATGTTGAGAGCTTGTGTACTTGGTTTAATGCATCTTAGTGGATTCCGGATGTATAGATTAATAAGAGTTGTGATCTTTAGCCATAATCACTCCCCTAAGACCATCAATATCTGGAACATACAACCGATCTTGACACCAAAATACACCATCTCCCCCTTGGGAGGAAACCTCTATCTTTCTTTCAGCAACCAACTTTTTTAACTCAACCAATGACAGGTCCAAGTCGTGCTTTGCCTTGACACCAACAACCATAGAAGATTAAACCCTATTCTGAGTATGATTGCCACTATCATTAGATTCACTCAACCCAACCCCTAATCTTGCTAGATGGTGCACATCCTTCACTAACTCCCTCTTGACTTCATCTATGTGATCAGCTACAACATCTTTCTTGCCTGGATTGAATTATAGGCCCAAAGTAACCACTACAACATTTTATGTTTTCAACCAACCCCTGAAAAGTGTGGCCTAAACTATGAAAAAATGTTTTCTTTGATCAAAGGCCACACCTTTTGCCTTTAGGCAACGTTTTTGCAGGGGTGGCCTATAGAAGTGTAACCTTTGACTTTAGGGCACACTTTTTAGGTGTTGCATCATCATCTACACTTTAAAGCATGTAATATAAGGTACAAAAGCCACACTTTGTAATACCTCATATAGCAACACTTTTACTTCATACAACTACATTTTTAAGCGTGACCTTTTCGTACTTATTGGCTATGCTTTTGAAGCATATCAGTTTATAGCATCTCTACAACAACACTTTAAAGTGTATCCTTTGCTAATGTCAATGTCATAATTGACGTTCCTATGGCTACAATTTTGAAGTGTTGCAAAATATTGACTAAAGAAAGTTTAGATGCCAAAATTTTTCTTATTGAAAATTATTTTTGTATATACTAATTACGCTACATATAATTTATAAATTATCTCAAGCACTATTTTTACTTATAAATAATTAAATGCATAGATTTGCAATAAACTTCAAATAATAATGTCTTTTACTACAAATTCTTAAAAGACAGTATTTTAAAGATGTACATACTAGCAATGAATTTCACAAAATCAAATGTATTTAAACTCTAAAAAACTCTTCCTATCCTTCACTTCAATAAATCATATTGACTTGTGGCCACCATTCAAATTTAATCTCTCGCATTTTCCTACACATTTTAAAAATATTAGAGAGAAATCATGTTCAACAAATGAAATGGAATCAAATTTCAGGTATAAATAAAAGGCATAAGAAAAAAAAGTTGAGTAAATATACATTCTCTTGAACCATAGACCAGAACACACAAGTTGAATCAACTCATTACCAATATTCAGGGAAGAATCAACTCATAAACAGTTGATCTACAAGTCATCAAGAACTTAGATTCGACCCCTATATATGAAGAACATCTTGTTAAGGCGTGTTTTCTCCTTAAATGAGTGTCATTAAAGACAATGTTCTTGAAGAGCAGATATCAACAAAAAAAATCATTTCAGAAAGAATAATTGAATGACATTGTTCTTAAATAGCAGATATATAAGCAACTCTTGCTTTCAGAAATAAGGCTAGATCAGAGGTAACTGTAATGAAGAACAGAACAAATAGAATACCATTTCAACCTCTGGTTGTGAACAACTCCCCCAGCAAGACCAATTTAATATCTCCAGAACAAAAAGTCAAGTTAAATGCTAAATCCATCAAGTGTCGAGATATATACTACTTACTTATATACATCTTATCGAAATTTGCAACTAGCTAGATTGAGGCATCAATCTCTCTGATAATGTGTTCACAGATGTTTAAACAGGGATGTCCTGAGGACCTAGCTGAGGCAATCTCAAACTTGATTTTTGTAGCTTCAAGATGAAGAAATTTCTAGAGTTGCATGAGCTTCACAAGATTTTCACCTCAAGATATAGGAATGAATTTTCTTCTCAATATGTCAAATTAGGAAATAATTGTAGCGTGAATCTAAAGGTAGCACAACTGAATTATTGATGTGCTCTTTATTATATCATCCCTAAAATATACAGGAGATTCATGACTTATCAAACTAATCTAATCATGAACTCCAGATAATATCCAAGCTATCAAAAAGTCAAATAGGGCCAGGGAAAAGATGGGATATGCTTACTGATATTGTTGTTGATTGTGGTATCACTCTGTGTGTAGAGGATGAGACTTATCATATATCATAATCAAAGACACAACTTAACAGTGAAAGTGAATGCACTAAAGGTATCTTCTTGACTATTTTTAGTGGCAATCACTACTTATGAGTGAAACTTCAGATTCTTATTTCATAAAGTAAAAAGATTGAAACTTTAAATGACATGACAATGTTTGTTTCCATTACAGGTGAAGAGGGATCTTAAAAAGGCATAGAAGTAGATCCAGTGATCATATTGGAGGGTAATCAGATAGTACATAATGCCTTGATACCTCTCCTATCAGCAGCAGCACTATCAATAAGAATTATTTGGATCTATCCGAGACTGAGTTTCATCTTCCTGTGAAGTGGGAAAATTTAATTATGCCAAAGCAGCACAGAGGTTTGGGAATCATAGATTTAAAGAAGCACAACAAGAGTCTTTAAATGAAATGGTGGTGGAAACATGCTCAAGAACAATAAGTATCTGGAAAAAAGTAGTGATTTGATTTTTTAATAACTCTAGAAGGAATTTTCAGGACTGAGAGTTTAATGAGTGCATTGATCTTTTAAGAACTCTAGAAGGATCCTCAATGTCCCTCAGTTACCCGATAGCTTAAAATGGAGAAACTCTGAGAAAGGAATATACACAGTGAAGGAAGGATACAAAAAGTTGTGCTCTACAAATAACATGAAGACTAGTGACCATGAAAACTGATTTGGAAACTAGACTACCCCCTAAAATCAAGTGTTTCACCTGACTACCCTCAGGAATGCTATCCTAACCATGGACAACCTAAATAGGAGGAAACTTCATCTAGTAAACAGATGTTTCATGTGCCTCAATAGCCTGGAATCAGTGAATCACTTGTTTCTGCACTGTGCAGTGGCAACAACGCTTTGGAATATGTTCAATTCAATCTCTAGTATCAACTGGCGACATATTCTCAAAATATATGTGTACTCATATTCATAGTCCAGACCACATAACACTTCAGACTTTCAAGGCTATTAACACCATTATCAAAATCCTCACTACTAGGATGGAACTACTTTGATCCAGGAGAAATTAGTTCCATATTTTCCATTATTACACAACAAAATATCATGTATTTTACACCATTTTTGTCAATATCAATATGTTTTGCACTGATCTCAGTACAGTTAGTAGGGAAAAGAGTGCACTGGGATGCAAATTGACAATAAATGATACATGGCTTCACTACATACAGCGGATCTAAAATTAGAGGAGTGTATTAGGTGCTTTTAGGATTAAAAATCTATGTGATAGAACCAATCAACGACCAGACAACCAATCATTCGACAACTTTATCTCCTCTATTACCAATTATAACAAAGAGGGCTTTCAGAGAAATCTAGAGGACTGATTAGCCAACTCTCACAAATTCACAATCATATAAGATGTAGTTCTTTAGGATACAAATTAGCTAACTTATAATTTAGAAAAAAAATATTGGTAAAACTTATTTTATATCTAAGTTTCTTATGAATATGAAGTATAAAATACCGTTTGAATTACGAACTGAAGCATGAGTTGTTCCGGAAGAATTTAGAAGATTTTGCCCTCTTATAGCTTGTGAACTACTTGCATCAACTGGTGAAGCAAGATTAGATCCGACATACCCTGGCATATCTTGAACATTCAATCCTGGGTTATTTTGCAATAATTGACTAAATAAATTCTGCATTTCTTCTCTCATTTCTTCCTTTGGTGAAGTTATTTCATTAGCATGCTTTTGTTTAAGCTTGTTAGTTTCCTCCTCCCTTTTAAGAGAACTTGTTGTCACAGATCTACCATAATATCTGAGCTCCTTTCCAAACACTGCCCTAAATGCATCATTTGGTGTTTCTCCAACATTTTGGTGATTCTGAAGTTCAGCCTATCAAAAAAATTGATATTTGCACAGTTAAATTTAAGTACTATTAATTTTTCAATCATGATGAGTTAATGATTCATTTAGCGAAGTCACATTCTCCACAATATAAATATTATAAGTATGAACAAAATTCACCACTAATCCACTATAAATTACTTACTATAGCAGTTTGGGTATCAGCCTGAACTTCTTTTCCTTTTTTTGTACAAGTTGCAATAAACATTTTAGACTTTGTTGGTTTCTCATTATTTTCTTTAGTTGCACGCTACAAATTACATGAAAATAAATTTTAAAAAACATCAACGTGTTCTAATTAAGTACAAAAAAATAAAGTTCAAATTTTACAGAGTGTATGCTAAGTATTACCAATGTCACAAGTACTCTTGCAAAATTAATTGGTCCCATTCAATGCCTCCACTTTTATTTTTTTATGTTTTAAGAATTCACCTTAGAGATGCCCTAACTTTCAATACAAAAAGATGTATTAATTAACAAATAAAAAAAATAAAGAATTGATATTACACAAAATATGTCAAAGAACAAATGCACTATTTTAGCCTGACTTGAACAGTTGGATGTTTCTAATACTCGATCAACTGATGAAAATGAACTTCAGGCATGTCATAAGGCCATTTTGCTAGCATATCCTCAATAGTACTATTTTTATCAAAAAATCTCTCTTTAATATTTCCCTTGTGTCGCCTCCAAGTATCACTAAGACCTGTAATCACCCACTTCTTTCCTTATGTTGGAATTAAGAATTTGGACTATACAAAAAAAAAATATTTAGCTTTAATAAATAATAAGCATAAAATAAAATATAAAATCTCAAAGTTTATTATTCTTATATTGACATATTCCCACATGTGCTTTTTAGTATGATTTGGCACTGGATGCCAACTAGTGTACATCAAACTGATAAATCTAGAATTCCTTATAATTGTTCCTATAAAGTTAGTTAGATCAGCCACGATCTTATCAGTTGATCCCATTGCTTGTCCTTTATCAAATTTCACCTCCTCTCATTTTTCTAAATCTCTTGCATGAATTTTCTTACATGTTGTTTGTCCTTAAACTTTTTTCTTCTCCGATATTCCTAGATTGATTTAACAATTTCCAAATAAGAAATGTCATTTATAATGAGTAATAAGTTTTACAAAGTTTAAGATATACCTTTTGTACTATAATTGATGTCAATTTTATCATCTGTAGAACACCCATCCTCACTAATTTCTTTTTGATCCACAAGATCATCTAATCCTTTATTATGTTCATCAATAGGAGGAGCATGCATAAATTCGACATCATATTTTGTGCAGTTATCATATTACATTTCATCACCTAGGCATGTTCTTTTTTTTCAAAAATTGATCAAGATCAGTAGCCGGTAGGACCGACTTCCTCTTTACCTATTTGCAGTTTTGTAGTTCACATATCATGTTGTTCATTTATTCCCCGTTCTTTCAGAAATTGATCAAGACTTGTGGCCGATAGGACCGACTTCCTCTTCACCTGTTTGATATTTTGTAGCTCCTCAATATCATGTTGTTCCTCTCCTTCACCTAGTGTTGTATCAATTACATGAGAATTATTAAAACCTCCCTTTGAAGATGTTTGGAACTTGGAGTTTGGCATAGGAAATTTGACTCCTTTCTTTTGAATGGAATCTCTAGATTGAAGCAACCTTTGTATATTTTGTCCTTTCCCTGCAATATGTGAAGTACTAAAATCTTCTGTCGAAGACAATTGAGTCACTAATTTGTGACTAAATAGTTTACTCTTTTCTTCTTGTGGAATGGACCCCTCAAGATTCTTTCTTTTATGCGCTATTGGTGCGTGCTCTTTCCTCAGTTTATCATTATGTTGTTTTCAAGTTGTTCTCTCTTAATCTTAAACTTGTTGATCAATTCAGCACTTGATTGGTATTGCATATCAGAATTTATATTCTTCAATGGACTTTGAGCTTTGTTTGGATTCAAAACCTTTTTCTTTAGTATTCTTGCCTGATTCATTTTTGTTATCTTATTTTAATCTCTCTACTTTGTTTACCTGCAAAATAAACAATGCATTAAGGAGTTGTCAAATAAAATCTATCAAAATTTATGCTTAGTTTGACTCGAATCTGTATTATAGAGATACTTGGTAGGAAAAATATATTCATATGAATTTACCTTGTAGAAATCACAGGAAATGAACTCTTCTCTATCTGTAATGTAACTAGCATCTTTCTGTAGACTCTTGTTATTCTTCGGTTGACGAAAACTTGATACACTGTAGAGAGAGATTGGAAGATATACAAGCAAGCATGTGTAATGATCTATTCAATCAACAACTGATTGAGGATGAAAGAGAGATGCTAAAAATGATAGAGAATTGGGAAGGGGTGCATGAGAACATATTGAGGCAACCATCAAGGGATTTTGCAGATTTTTCATACTGGAAAGCTATTGAGGTGTGTAAATGTTACAACTATTACATTAGTGCCCAAAGTTCCCATCCCAACATCAGTGATGTACTGAAGGTAGTCAAAGGGATAAAAAAGAGGTTCCAGTGTAATTGTGGCCAGACCAAATATTGAGCAGGATATGGTGAATCAGATCTCTAATGTCCATGAATAGTTTAGGAAAAAAAAGACGATTCAGTGCTCCACAAAAGATGTTAGTTTTGACTCAGGAAACACCAGCGCTACTACTGAATCTTGCAAAAAATTGAGCAAAATGAGAGGGAATGCTATTAAGAAAAGGCAACAGAAAGAGGTTCAAGAATATGTTAATAAGGACAATTATTTTGAGCCTTGTACTTTGATCACAATGCCAAATAATCCTCCAAAAAATGTGGATGAATATGGGGTTATCAATTATGAAGATGAAATGGATCATGGGACACAGTCAATGAACGAAAATGTTAATGAGGTTGATGAGATTAATTCTACTACTCACATTGACTACCAAGAGGAGATTAATGAGATTTCTAGAAAAAAAGGTTCATCACCGAGGGGAAGGAAGATTCAGAAATTTACCAGCAAATATACTATTACCAGCGCATCTACTGATACTAGTAGACCCAACACCAAGTCAAGATGTAGAGGTTTTTAATGATAAGTGCTATATGTTGGAATGCTAGAAGCATTAATACCAAAAGGGCACTGGAAAGACTTCAATAACTCAAGAAGATGCATAATCTCACTTTGATTTCTATTCTTGAACCATTTTCTGATGATTCTCAGCTTAACAGTTTTAAAATTCAGCTCAATATGGATCATGCAACTTGTAATCCTAATGGAAAAATCTGGATTTTTTGGACCAATGACTTCACTGGCATGGTCCTTGATATGGATGACCAAGAGGTTAGTTGTGTATGGAAACATGTGGAGTAGGCTAACACTTTCCTAATTTCATTCATCTATGGAAAGTGTAAGGAGCATCTTATAAGACCTCTATGGGATAAATTGTTACATTTCTCCAATGATACTATCCCTTGGTGTACTATTGGTGATTTTAATGTCATTACTTCTATTAAGAAAAACAAGGTTGCCAACCCTACAATATGAACAAAAGTTTGAAATTCATTAGCATCATTGAAGCTTGTGGGTTAGTGGATCTACGATTTAATGGTCAAAACTTTACTTGGTGTAACCAAAGTTTTTACACTATTGGGTTAAAAACAAGACCTTTATGAATAATGTTCAAGCATTTTAGGATAGCAGTATTAGTGTTAATCCTATATGGGTGTTTCATATGAAAATGAAGAGATTATCCTCAATTGTAAGTGCTTGGTCAAGAAAAGAGTATAGGGATATCTTTTCCAGGGTAAGGGATTTTGAAGAAAGGGTTAGAAATATTGAAGAAGAGATCATAAATAACAACTCTGAATAGAATAGAATCAAGTTGCAGGTCTTAATACTGACTATATCAGATATTGAAAGTTGGAAGACTCTATTCTAAGGCAGAAAATTAAGGTGCAATGGTTCAAGCTAGGAGACACTAATACCAAATTTTTCATGCTATTATGAGGGGGTTAAGGATAAGATTATTTATCCACAAGATCTCCAAGGATGATGGGGAATGGATTCAGGGTGATGACAACTTTGCAACTGCTTGTGAACACTTTGAACACACACTCACTGTTTAGAGGATACGAAAAAAAATAAGGAAGTACTTAACTGTATCCCAAGAATGGTTACTCAAAAGCAAAACCAAATTCTTCAAGCAAGGCCTACTATGGAAGAACTGAAGCGGGTAGTCTTATCTATGGATCCTAATTCAGTACTAGGTCCAGATGAGATGAATGAGAAATTTTTTCAATCTTGAATGATCCTATTGGAGTATGGGTTCCCAACTCAATTCGTAAATCTCATTATGGAGTTTGTGACTACTGTATAGTACAACATCCTGATCAATGGAGGTATAATAACCAAATTCCAGGATAAGAAAGGACAGAGGCAAGGTGACCTTATCTCACCCTACTTATTTATACTAATCATGGAATACTTGCATAGAACATTATAACAACTCGGAAATTAACCACAATTCAATTATCACCCCAAGTGTGAGTAATATTGTGAGGAAAAACAAACACCAATATGCATGGAATTGCAGTAAATAAAAAAATAGAGATCCTTATTCTTCCAGTGTAATACAATATGTCGAACAAGTAAATTGCAGTAGTGTTGTAATACCTTGAGAAACTTTTGCATCAGAAGACCAATATCAACAAAGCCACTTGATGATTCTGCGCTCAAAAGGGTTTAGCTACACCCAATAAATCCGAAATTTAGCTGCATGGCCAAACATTCAAAGATCATTCAAGTTAAAACAACAATGTGAAATTGGTTAAAAAAAGAAGACTGGTAGCTAATTTTAATATTTATATCGACAGAGTATCACTAGGAAGACAACCAAGCTAGAGAATAATGAAATAGGGCAACAACTACTTGCAAGCTAAAAGAGACTTGAATCCTTGACATTTCAATTAAAATTCACATGAGAAGGTATTTCTAACAGGATGCCCCACAGGATACATACTTCTGTAGAATATATCCTATATCGACAAACTTTAAAAGAAGAACAAACATATCTAATATGATAAATAGGCCGCTTAAAAATACCTACATATATCTAAATTAGTGTAGGAGGGGAAACTTTACAGATATAACCAAACTAATAGTGACTTCGGCATATCAGAATATTATTTAGACTTTATAGATTGATTTTTTAATTAACGATAAAGCGAGACAGATTTTGTAAAAAAACTTAAAATATAAAATTAAAAATAAACTAGGACATCAAAAATAAGAACAAACAGAGCAAATTCTAATGAGATTTTGAACAGAGGAATCAGACCAATGTATTCATAGTTCATGTGAGCTTCCATCAAGAGACGAGGAGAAAGAGACAGTTTTCACAAAAATAGCATGTATTATTGCTAATTCTTTCTATATGCACAACCAAAATAATACTCAAAGATCGCAACAAACTCATTTTTATTTCTAAATATTAGATATCTAGAAGTCTAGTACCAGAAAAGTATTCAAATAACAAAACAAGTGAGTTAGAAGTATAAAGTCATCCAAAATAAATAAAACTCATGGTGTGTCATCTTCAAACTCCTCGTTAGAATCATCTTTAAAATCGTCTTCAAACTCATTATCACACTCATCTTTAAATTTCATTTTCAGACTTATCTTCAAACTTGTCTTCCAACTCCTCGTTGGACACGACTTCCAACTGTTGAGCAACAAACTCCTCAGGAGGCACATAAATAATTGTTGTTGGTAGATTGGTCCTTGTTAAGAGAACTTCACCAGTATCTTCTGGTATAAATGGTTTCATTAAATGTTCAGACGTCTCATTTTTATAACTTTGTAGGATATTAGATTCAACTTGATCGCCCATGTTAAACAAGTCTCTCAGAATGTCACTACCTGGAAGTGGGGCCTAGATGTGACATAGCGAAGGAGAACCCAAAAGTCCTCGATAAATCCATCATAGTATCATCACTCACATCATCGATTCGGAAGCACAAAAAAGTAAACACATAATACATAATTCTAGGGGAAACGGGGCTTTGGACTCAAAATATGGGGATGTTGCCGGGAATGGGATGATCATCGATCACATAACACATAACAAGTATCTCTAAGGGGCGGATAAGTAGGACTCAAGCCATGGGGGCATACTAGGTTAGGGGACTTCCCACATAAGCACATTCCCAACATTCACAAACCCATAAGCATAATCATAAGCATAATCGAACATCATTTGCATAACAAATCCCAATAGTCATAATATCCTAATAAAGAAAAATATAACGTGTAAGAGTTTAGTGTGTCTAACATAGCCTCTACATAAGAAAGAGTGGGGCCTCAACATAGTTTGGGGCTCACCCTCAATACACGAAACAAGAAAATAAATAAATACAAGGAAGATAGAAGGTAGTTATTACCCTTGAACAAAGGTCTTACCACAAGCTAATAACTCCAAGGATGTCACTCGTCATCCACCGGAAGATAGAAGTCGTCACCGGTCCCTACATGGTTAGAATATGTAGATGAAAGTATGGGTTAGCACAATAAAGCACTAAGTATGCAGGCATGCAATGCATATGACAATATAGTATGATCAAACGAGATGACAAGGCGACAAGTGATACGAAAGGAATGCACATACCCAAAGGGGAAATACTATAATAATATTCCATGCCATGATGCATGAAAT
>JBCEWC010013964.1:0-14693 GCA_038996855.1 Solanum aculeatissimum
TTCTGCCTTACATACCAGTACATGTTTATTCGTACTGACGTCCTGTTGCCTGGGGACGCTGCATTTTATTTCGTGCGTGCAGGTTCAGATAGTGATTTTGATTGACCTCTCCACTAGGAGTCCAATTCAGCTGTGAGTTGGTAAGCTCCACCTTTTCCCGGAGCTTTCACGTTATGTTTACTTTTATTGTACAGTTGGGCATAGTCGGGGCCCTATCCCGGCAGTGTTGCTCCTCAACCTCTAAAATGTCCTGGAAAATGCAAGGCCATATCTGCTATAACGGTTGAGTCAACTGAGACTCAGAGCAAACCAATCACTCTGCCAGGGTCTAAATAGATGTTGCAAACACTTATACCATGCCTTTGCAGGAAGGTTGTACGTGCACGACCTTTGGCACAAGAGTAGAAGTAGTAGGGGTCCCACTCTCTCTTTCAGCCTATATCTGCAGAGACACCTCAGTATCTAGAGCAACAATAGAAGTTGAAGGCTCAGAGTGTGGTACTCTGGTGAATAACTCTGGTAAGTGCACTAGAGGGTATGACACTCACCGGAGTGCCACCAAATTCTCATCAGCCTTAATAAGGCTAACATCTTGTGTCCTCTAGACCTGATCAAAATGTTTACATGGTGAAGAATATCCACCCTCGCCACTATACATAAGTGATAGATCAAGCACGAGAAAGGGATGGAGGTGGACCTCTTCAGGGTCACCTCATGAATCTGCTCTACTATCAAGCGGGCCCAATCAATATCATAGCCAACCAAGATGCTGGCAACCAATACATTGAGATCTGGAATCAATGTAATATCAACATGGGTCATCTGGATTCACAAACGAACTATAACCCACAAAAACTTTCCGATGAAGCTGAGTGAATCCTTCACAATCGCTGATGATGTGGAAACCCAATCAGGGTCCTCGACCTGCTCAACAATATGATCTCTCATCAAAGTTTCCTTGTGGACCGCATCTCTAGTTAAGCCCCGATCCCTAGTCTGGCTCAACCTGTAATCATACTCCATTATAGAAGTTAGAGCCTCGTACTAGGGACCAAATAAGAACGAACGAATCGTAACCTCTGATATGTCAATTGGAACCCCTCGTACCATCGTTTGTGTAATCTAGGGTAGAGTAAGGAATCTCTTCCCTTTTGGCGTCGACTCTATAATAATGGCAGCATATGATGTATAGACCTCTCAAACCATCGCCGAAGAGTACTTCTCCGATGGGGCTTCCATCCACTTTAACCTATAATGGGGCATAATGTCCCAGAGCCCTGGGACACTGTCAAGTCCAGTAGTAATGATCGGGGGCTCCTCAAATATGATACGAGCCTGTTTTCCCTGCTCATCATGTTGGAGGTCATCCCTATATATGCACTGCATACCCCGCACTGAAGGTGGTGCTGGTAGCGCTGGGGTGGACTCTGCAACCCCTAAATTTGACTCTTCTCCTAATTCGGAGCCTAACCCCTCTCTAGAGGAGATCATCTGAATAGAGCTGCTCTGTCTAGCTATCACCTTCCTTGTCAGACTGGGAGACTAAGAAACTATGGCTAGAGTGTGGGCTGACACTTTTTGTCTAGTAGCCGCCCGAGCCTTTCGTAGCTTGACACCATCATCTGGACGGACACAAAGCTTCTCTACTGAGCCACTAGTCTCAAACTCAGTCGGCTCATCTTGCAGCTAGTCCCACATGGCCCGTATCTCATCTCTCTTTAGTTTGGGAGCCATAGTACCTGAAATCCCATCATCACACAATCCCAAGAATCTAGAAAGTATAGGAAATTAAAGCAAAAAGTTACAAAAATATGTGATATAAGAACCTACTACAACTCGTCTACGAGCCATACGAAAAACTATGAGTTATAGAAGGCCTTCGTAGGTGGTAGGGTACAGTAATATAGTTTACTAGAAATGCACCTACGAGACCAGGTAGGGCTCATAGAACTAACTACGGGCTATAGACTGAGTCGTAGGTGTATTTCCAAAATCAACATCTATAGGCATGGATCCTACAAAACCAGGTTATGAGCCATAGTCTAAACTACGACCCATAAATTGTTTTATCTGATGAAATCCCAAAAATCCCCAAGTTGATACACTTACTTTCATGGGGAAACTATGGTCCGTGGAGTAATCCATGGGCCATAGAAGACCCTCGTGTCATATAAAGAAAACAACTTAGGTTTTCTAAGTCCATCAAATGGGTTCCATTACCCAATATATGACTAACAACAAGGCATATCAATTATAATAAGCATCGAAGCAACACTTTAAACACTCAATGTATTTTCACCAAATTACCCAATACCCCACATGTGTAAATTATAGAACTACCCCTTCAATATCAGCTCCAAATTCACATAACATTCCTACCACCATTGGACAATTGATGCTTATGCTATCATTGGAAACACGTGCAATCATATGCCAAATTTTCAAACAAATAGTTCAATTTACTTCTGATGACAAGTGACTATGTGATTTCAAATGAAGGCATAAAAATAATTAGTTTCACTTCCGGCATATGCATGGTTCAATTTCATAGGCCATTACAAAATTAGTTTCAAGAATGTATTCCTTCCCATGAGTGGACAACAACAATTAGTAGCACCAAAACCTCGGAATACCATACCTAATAATAACTTAACATATTAACACAAGTTTCAGGTAAACTATATAAATTAAAGTCAAGAATGTACCAGAATTGATAAAAGAAACTGAGAAATTGCAAGAGGTAGCTGAGACAAATGGAACCCTATGTGGCCGAAGAGTAGCCAGAAGTTGGCCAGAAAATATAGGGAAGGCAGGGATGGTAGTTGAAGACTTGGGGAAGAAGGAAAGGATTGGGTATTTTTGGAAATTTTGGCAAGAATGATTACCCCTCTTTTCAAACATTGATCGGGTCGGGTAAAAATTAGGCGCAGGTCCTACGAATCTCCGTCTATGGGCCGTAAGGGATTCTACGGCTCGTAGGCCATGGTTCTGTAGTATACCTGAACCCTATTTTTGGAGATTAGTGTCACGGATGTACCTATGAGTCATACATATATATATGACTCGTAAGTTGGGTCGTCGAAGCCCCCAACACTTAGCAATTTTTATAAATCTTACCTGGGATCCACAAGCCCCATTCACAACCTGTAGGTTTATTTATCTATGGGCCATAAAGTTGGCACATGGACTGGAGTGCACAAAACTTTGCTTATTGGAAGTGTTCTACGAGTTAGTGTAACCACGACTCGTAAAACTTGTCATAGAATTCACTTCTCTCACTTTTCAACACTATTTTGCTGACTTAGCCTTGTTCCTACATGCCCTTCATAGAACAAATTGTTACCTATAAACCACTAGTCCACAAGTCCAAAATTACAACTGAAAACAAGAAAATTAAGCTACCCATAAGTCTGGAACGCTAAAAATAAAACAAAAACACAGTTGTTGCATCAGATATCTTGGGTTGTCTCCCAAGTAGCGCCTGATTTATTGTCGCATCACAATTTGGAAAACTTAGTATTCAGACTTAAGTAAGTGCCCAAACTTCCATCTTTAGATCATCAGGTCTCCTTATGTATTGACAAATATTGAAGACGACTTCTTCATCATTCAATCGACACTTGAGTTGGTCTGATTCCATATCCACCAGTTCTTGTCCAGTGGCCAAGAAAGGCTTTCCTAAGATGATTGGGACTTCGAAGTCAACTTTGCA
Source organism: Solanum aculeatissimum (assembly GCA_038996855.1). Taxonomy (NCBI): domain Eukaryota; kingdom Viridiplantae; phylum Streptophyta; class Magnoliopsida; order Solanales; family Solanaceae; genus Solanum; species Solanum aculeatissimum. The sequence continues at coordinate 3,713 of JBCEWC010013964.1, forward strand.
ATCTAGGATCACAAAGTCTACGGGGAAGATAATTTTTTCCACTTTGACGAGAACGTCATATAGTATCCCCACAAGCTTTTTCGTCGTCCTATCAACCATCAATAATCACATGCTCGTTAGAGTGGGGACTCCCAAGCCTAGCTTCATGAATATTGCAAGAGGTATTAAATTGATACTTGCGCCTAAATTGCACAATGCCTTTTCAAATTCAATATCCTTAATGGTGTAGAGTATGATGAATGCTTTGGGGTCCTTTTTCTTTTGCACCAAGGACCTTGTTGCAATAGAACTACAATGCTGAAGATCTTGGGACAACACTTGGCTCACCATCCTCTTTTTGGTAACCAGGTCCTTCATGAACTTCGCATACCCGAGCATCTTCTCCAATGCCTCAATGAGAGAGATGTTGATTGTAAGCTACTTCAACATGGAGATGAAGTGCTGAAACTAACTGAGAAAGAGCTTATAGTCATCGACTTATCTCTTGTCCCCCATGCACAGTTCTTCTTTACCACTCTCTCTAACCGTTCATCTATAACTAGGATTGGACAATCTAAAAACCAGCCTCTCATGATCATGTCAACTAACTTGGTCATTTTCTCTAAGGCTCGATAGAAAATTTCCACCAAGGCAGGATCCACAATCTTGTGGTCAGGGACACTCCCCAGGCACTTTGTAAACCTCTCCCACATAGTGCTGATCGAATCACCAGACAATTGATCGAAGTTGTTTGTTTGATCTATCAACTTAGTTTTTTCAACCTTGGAAAGAACCTCTCCAAAAAGGCCTTTCGTATTTTCGCCTAGCTGGTAATTGAACTTTTTGGGAGCTCGAATAACATACTATCGCCTTGCTTGTTAGAGATAATGCGAAGATATGGAGCCCAACAACATCCATGGATGGATTTTGGTTCCCCATCATAATTTTGCAGACGAAAATAATGTTTTGTAGATGGTTATGTGGATCCTCTAATGGTGGGACTGTGAACAATCCTCTATTTTGCAGAATTTGAACTAACCCACTCAAAATAACAAATTTTGTGTCATCTGGTAAAGGAGGTAACATAATAGCTTCGGTGACATCCACTACCATAGGGTCAAACCTATATTGGTTCCATGAGTTAGTTGTAGCTTGAAGATCCTGTGGTGGTGGATTCACACTCTCAAGTGGTGGTGGATCATTATTATTCAAATTTGGTGCACGTTTATGGCATCATTTGCAATTCACATTGTTTTGGACTATTCTTCTCATTGTTCTCTTATCATAGGGTAAAAGGGAGTCAAGAGATTGCCTCGACTATAAGTGTTTCACATATATTACACCTGTAGACTGAAGAAAAAACAAAAAAAATAAGAAACTTAAAATAAGAAAAATAAGAGTTAATTCTCAAATTACTCAAATTAAACGGTTCTAAAGCCGTATTTGTCGACAACAACACCAACACCAACATTTTGATGTCACCCAAACTACACCTCCACTTAGAAGATATGCGGTCTTTGTCATAATATATAACCTAACTAAGGGTAGGGTCGATCCCATAGAGAATATGGCTAGACCTAGAGTACCATTTATCTCCCGAAAGGGGGTGATTTTATAATTGCAGATAGTAAACATAAAGTAGGGGCAAGTGGTGTGAAATCAGTGAGAGAAGTAACTAAGGTATTGCGTTCCCAGTAATTCCTAACTTAGTATAGCCAGATAATCGTAATCTTTTTTAGTGTGTAGCATGCAAAATGATAAGGTATGTTTACAAAACCCTTTGATCCAGGAGAGAGGTAAATTTCACTATGTGATTTGATCCATTCCCGGAGTGTGACATTACTAACCCTTACCTTTTGTTCCAATACAACCTCCCCTTGATCCAATTTGGTTTATTAGATGAGAGAGATCATATCAAATCCTTTTAACTACCCCTTTTCCCCATTCCTTACCACCTTGATCCAGTCGATAAGAATTAGGGAAAGTTTTAATATTTTCTACCATTAAAAAGCATTCAAATCAAAGGGCATAATTAATATATGCATGCACACTTTCTATAAATTATGGACTATTCAGTTTTACCTTGTTAGTTCTTCTTAGTTCCCATAACCGTAGTTGTGGAATTAGCTATGCATGATCATTGTAGATAAAGAAATCATGTTAAAGAATAGCATAATTAAACACTTACAATGATGAATTTAAGAAGAAGAAATAAAAATTCTCTACAAGAAACCACAATGTAATAATCACAAAATATAAGTTCTCAAAGTGTTTCTCTCTCTTGTCGTGTGTCTCTCTACTATTTTTCTATATCTGGTATGTCCTCTCTTCTAAAAAAAAACTAAAATGCAAATCCAAAACTAAATAGGAAAACTGGATTCGGCAGTATCTACGGACTAGGTTACAGTCTGTATAAGGAATCACGACATGTACCTGGGCTTCGTGCTTTGTATCTTCAAACACAGACTTCAAAACCATGAGACCTTTTTATGGGATGTCCTTTGACTTATGTCTCATGGAGGGTTTCATCTGAATGTTTCTCTGAAACTCATCATAATCTGATCCTCCAAGCACGACACTAATTCATAACTCGTAATATATTCTATGACTCATTTGATAGTCCGTAGATGCAAATTCTGAAAATTGGCCCTTCACTTGATCTTACTCACGAAACAAGCCTACGACTCATGGAATGAACCATGCCACATAAAGTTGTCCATAAATCACCAAACACTGCAGTTCTGCAACATTTTTCTCCAAATCATACCAAATCCTATAATCTTGAAAAATAAACATAAAAATACATCAAACCTACTAACATCGCTTTTAGAACACGCAAAATTCCATGTTTTAAGCATAAAAAGTGTAGTTTTTTTCAGTACATCAATTGCCACTCTATGTTTCACACAAAACTTCTCAAGGAGTGCTTTGAACAACCTATTACAAAAATGAGAACCTCCATCACTAATGATTGCCCGAGAAGTGTCAAATTGAGAGAAAATATTTCATTTGAGGAATTCTCTAACACTCTTACCTTTATTGTTGGGAATAATAACTGGCTCCACCCATTTTGAGACATAGTCCATAGCAACCAGGATGTATTTATTCCCATAAGAACTGATGAATGACCGCATGAAGTCTATACACCACATATAAAATAACTCAATCACCATGATGAAGTTAAGTGTGAGCTCATGCTTTCGAGAAACACCACCTTCTCTTTGGCACTTATCACAAGCTTTAGCATAGTCATAGGTATCTTGGTGGATGGTTGGCCAATAGTAGCCACATAACAAGATTTTATGTGCTATCCTGATTGCACTATAATACTCGTTGACCCATGATGAATGACAAGTCTCCAAAATACTCATCATCTATGCCTCGAGAATAGAATGGCGAATAATCCCATCTACATAGACACGAAACAAAAATGGATCATCCCAAAAAAACTTCTTCACATTAGACATAAACTTATGACACTCGTGAGAAGTCAAATCTAGTGGCACAACATCACTAACTAATTAGTTCGCGTAATCCGTGAATCATGGTATTAAATTATGAGGTGCTGCCAATACTCTCTCATCAGGGAATGAATCATTAATCACTAACCTATCATTGAACTTTTCCATCGCCTCATCTTTGAGTCTGGATAGGTGGTTTGCAACTTGATTTCCTGCCCCCTTTTTGTTAATCACCTCAAAATCAAACTCTTGGAGAAGAATTACCCATCAAATTAATCTTGGTTTTACATCCTTTTTGGCCATCAAATACCTCAATGTTGAGTGGTCAGTATATACAATGACTTTGGTCCCCAAAAGATATGATCTAAGCTTCTTGAACACAAAGACCACTGCAAGTAACTCCTACTCAGTGATAGTATAGTTTTTTATGCTATGTTTAGGGCTTTACTTGCATAGTAAATAGGATTTAGAATCTTCTCTCTGTACTATCCTAAAACTACACCCAATGTAACCCCACTTGTACCACACATGATCTCAAAGGGTTGAGTTCAATCTGGAGCAGCTATTATGGGTGCCGATATAAGTTTCTGTTTAACCCCTTAAAATGCTTTCAGACATGCATCATCAAACATGAACATACCATCCTTCTCAAGTAGCTTGCCTAATGGATGTGCAATATTTGATAAATCTTTTATAAACCATCAATAGAAGCCTGCATTCTCTAAGAAACTTATTACACCTTTGACATAGATAGGTGGAGGAAACATCTCAATCACCTCAAGTTTGGGTCTATCAACCTCTATGCCTTTGATGGAGATTATGTTCCCCAACATAATGCCTTTCTTAACCATGAAGTGACACTTTTCATAGTTCAGAACAAGATGACATTCTAAAAATCTACACAGGACGTCATGCAAATACTTCAAACAATTGTCGAATGAATCTCCAACCATACTGAAGTCATCCATAAACATCTCATAGTATCCTCCACCATATCTGAGAATATAGACATCATACATCTTTGGAATGTGGCTGGTGCATTACACAAATCAAATGACATCCACCCGATAGCCTTTTTGAATCGTTTAAGCACCAAAGTTAATGCCTCTACCTATTCGTCATTAAGATCTGCAACAATAATAACAAAAAAAGTATTATTAGTACCCAAAAACACATACCTCAGATGGGTTGGGTGAGCCTTCAACTTCAAAACCAGTTGCTCCTCAGTGGATGGTCTAGTAGGTAGCAACTCATGATTTTTCAAGTCTAATTTGATCTTACCTTGATGCCTAGAGAAACTAGATGCTCCTAGATCTTGTACCGTCTCATCATAGTTCATATGTCGTTACTCTCAAAGTTCATTAACATAGCTTCCAAAGTGTCGATACCAAGTCTTTCCTCAATTGGTACCTCTAGTTGTACCTCATCAATGCTCCCAATAAAAGAGACAACTTTTAGATTAATGGGTTTCCTCTTGGACTGACAAATATTGAAGACGACTGCTTAGTCATTCAATATGAACTTGAGTAGACCAGACTCCATGTCCACAAGTGCTTGCCCAGTGGTTAGTAAAGGCCTTCCCAATATGATTGGGACTTCAAAGTCGACCTCAAAATCCAGAATCACAAAGTCTACGGGGAATATGAACTTTTCCACTTTGACTAGCATGTCATAGAGTATCCCCTGAGGCTTTTTCACTGTCCTATTAGCCATCAACGACTGTATACTTGTTGTTGTAGGGACTTCTAATCCCAACTTCTTGAATACTTCAAGAGGTATTAAGTTGATGTTGGTGCCTAAGTCACATAATGCCTTTGCGAAGTTGACATCTCCAATGGTGCAGGGGATAGCGAATGCTCCAAGTCCTCTTTAATATGCACCAATGACCTTGTTACAATAGCTTTACAATGCTAAAGTTCCTAGGAGAGATCTTGGCTCATCGTCCTCTTCTTCATCACTACGTCCTTCATGAACTTGGCATACCTTGGAATTTTCTCTAATGCCTCGATGAGGGGAATGTTGATAGTTAGCTTGCCTCAACATGGAATGAAATTCTTGAACGTACCTTTTTCTTCCTTCTTCTTGAGTCTTTGAGGTAAAGGTGGTGGAGGCCTAGGTATTGGTTTCAACTTCTTTGGTGTCACCTCTTTATTGCTCACCCCATCCTTGGATTTTTCATCCCCCATCTCTGTATCCTTGCTCTTTACTATCTCTTCACAAACCTCGTCATCATCTACCATCATTGGTGGGTTTATCATTTGCTTACCACCTCATGTCGTTACTTCTATGCACTACCTATCATTCTTCAGATTTTACACGGTGTTTCTTGGCGATGTACCGTTTTGGCACTGGTTCAACTTTGTAGACATCTGACCAAATTATTGCTCTAAACTGCTTAATGGTTACAAAATGAGACTCTATCTTCTGATTAATATTGGAGATGTCAATTTTCATCCCCATCTAATCAATCACAAAGCAATTGTCCTACTCATAATATGATCCTCATACAAGGGTGCATGAGGTGGTTGTTGGCTAGCCGCATTAACTCGCTCCTTATTTTGCTTCATCAGCAACCCCACATTAGTGCTAATTCGAGCCAACTCTTGCATTATATCTTCATTGATCTTGGCCTTCTCTGGATTGGTACTAACTAAGAAGGAGCTTCTAATCATCAATTTATTTCTTGAGCCCCATGCGCTGTTAGTCTTTGCCACCTTCTCAAGTCGCTCAGCTACCATAGGAGATATGTAATCTATGAATGAGCCTCTAGTTATTACATTAGCCACTGCTCTGCAATTATCATTAAGTGCTTGATAGAAGATATCCACTAAAGAATCATCCACAATCTTGTAGTCAAGAACACTCCTTAAACACTTTGTAAATTACTCCTATGTAGTGCTTATTGAATCACAAGGAAGTTATTTATCAAATCCTTTAGCTTCAACTTCTATGACCTGGGAAAGAACCTCTCCAAAAAGGCTTTCGCATCTCTGTCGTAGTGATAGAACCTTGTAGGTGTTTGGATAACCATACTGCTGCATCGCCCATGAGAGATAATGGAAAGACATAGAGCCCAACGATATCTACAAATAAATTTTGATTCCCCATTATACTCTTACAAACATATACAACATTCTATATATGGTTATGCAGATCCTCTGATGGTAAGCCCGTGAACAAGCCTTTGTTTTGCAATATTTGTAGTAACCCACTCGACACAAAAAAGTTAGTGTCATCCGGTAAAGGAGGTAACACTGTAGCTCCAATGATATCCATTGCAATAGGGTCAAGCCTATATTGATTCCATGTATGAGCATCGGCTTGAAGATCCTTTGATGGTGGATTCATATCCTCGAGTTGTGGTTGGTCATTATTATTCTGATTGAGTGTGATGTTTGCAGCGTTGTTCATGTTGTCGTGGGCAATTCTTCTTAATGTTCTCTAAATCTTTGGATCAATAGAGTTAAGGGATATCCTCAATTTTCGGGTGTTGGGCATACAATAAACCTTACGCTGAAAGAAAACAAAAACAAGTACAATAACAAAAGTAAGGATTAATTCACAAATCACCCTAATTAAACTAGTCTAAAAGTTGTATTCCTCGGGAATAATGCCCAAATTTTAACTCACGCGCAAACTACACCTCCAAATTGAGGATTAAGTGGTCGTTGTAAAAATATAGAACCTAACGATGGTTAGGGTCGTTCCTACTGGGAATATGGTCTAGTCCTGGAGTAATTATGAGCAATCAGATTGAATTAATTTACTTATATCCCGAAATGAGTTCTTTGTAAAAATATAATAATTAATCCTAAACTATGGAAATCAATCAAGTGAGAGTGTTGTGAAATTGGTAAGAGAAGCAACTAGGGTATTGTGTCCCCATGAATTCCTAACTCAGTATAACCAAATAATTGCAACCTTTTCTAGTGTGTAGAATGCAAAACTTGTAAGTTATGTTATCTAACCCTTTGATCTAGGCGAGAGGCAAATTTCACTATGTGATTGGATTCATCCCCGCAAGATTACATTACTAACCCTTATCTTTTATCCCAGTACAACCATCCCGTGATCAATTTAGGTTGATTAGATGAGAAGGATCACATCGAATACTGTTAATTTTCCTTTATCTCATTCTTTACCCCCTTGATATAGTAAGTAAGAATTAGGTGAGTTCTAACATTTGTCATCATTAAAAAGCATTCATATTGAAGGGATAAATTAATACACATATGCACACTTAAAGGATTATGAATTATCTAGATTTTACTTCGTTAGTTCTTCATGGTTCCCACAACCTTAGTTTTGGATTTAGCTATGCATACTCATTGTAGATGAAGGAATCGTGTTATGGAATAACATAATTAAACACTTACAATGGTGAATAGAAGAACGAGAAAATAAAAAATCTTCACAAGAAATCATGATGTTATACCTCGAATGTAAAAGAAAAAATAATCACAAGTAATGTTCTCAATCTCTTTTGTTGTCTATTCGTTCTCCACGTTCTATATGCCCTCTTCTAAAGAAAAACCTAACAAAACCTATTTATAATAAGTAGAAAATAAATGTAAAATGAACTAGAAAAATTGGAATTGGGAAATCAGACGATCAAGGCTATAGGTCGTAGATAGAATCACGTTCCGTACCTGGACTTCGTAGTCTTCTCTCTACAGAAATCGTCTTCAACCTATAAACTCCTCCTATGGGACGTCTTCTGACTTACGGCCCGTAAAAGGGTTTCGTCTTATGACATTTTAGCACATCTTAAAATTGTTGATCCTCCAGGCACGATCTTATCCATGGCCCGTCACTTGACTTACGATTTGTAGGAGTCCTCAACTAATAACAGTTCAGCACTTCAACATATTCTCTGATATTTAGAATACAAACACAAATACGGGCTGTCAAAACTTCTACGGCTCATTTGACAACTCGTAGCCTTAATATTTGAAATTATCCCTACACTAGATCTAACCCACGAAACTGTCCTACGGCCTATGGAATAAACCATGGACTATAAAAAGACTCGTAAATCACCAAAAACCTGTAGTTTGCAATACTTGCCAAAAATCATCTTGATTCCTATAATCCTACATGATCAACATAAAAACACATCAAACCTACTAACATCACTTTGAGAACACACAAAATCCTATGTTTAAAGCATCGAAAGTTTTGCATTTTTGTAGCTTATCAATAGTGCAATCTACGAAGCCAGTTGTCAAAGGTCATATTCCGATGTTAGGAAAAGGAATCTTGAATTCAATGTAGATTATTGGGTCTATCTGAAGGTATCTCCCATGAAATTTATAATGTGTTTTAGCAAGAACAGAAAATTGAGTCCTAGATATATGGGACCTTATAAGGTGTTGGAACGGATTGGTAAAGTGGCTTATAAGTTGGAATTACCAATGAAATTGGCTATGGTCTATCTGGTATTCCATGTATCCATGTTGAGAAAATGTGTTGGTGATCCGAATGTTATTGTACTTTTAGATAATATAAGCATTGAGGAAAAGTTGACCTATAAAGAAGTTCTGGTTGAGATTTTAGATCGTAAAGTCAAGATTAAGAAATAAGAAAGTTGCATCTATCAAAGTTTTGTGGAGGAATCAACAAGTCGAAAGTGCAAAATGGGAAGCGGAAACAGATATGATGAAGTGATATCCTTATCTCTTTCCCTCCACTCAAGCCCAAGGTACTTAGTTACTTATGCTTATCCCTCTAAGTTTTTAAGTGTCAATCTCTCTATGTCATATTACATGTATGCATACTCATGAAATGAATTTAAAGTTCTTTCAAACTTGCATTATTGCATTCATACTGGGTTGCTAGTTACATACTCTAAAATACTCAAGCTAGTCCTATCCCATTCGAGGAAGAATGTTCCCAAGGGGAAAATATTGTAATATCTCGAGTGTTTTGAAAGTTCTGGTATGATATAATACGATAAAATATTGGAAAAATACCTTCGGTGGATTTTTAGGCCAAGAGAATTGCAAATAAGTTTTTTAGAAAATTGCTTATCTAGAAGGGTCTACGACAAGGGCACATTGTGGACTTGTATCAACTTGGTTCAACTTTTTCTTTAGTCAAATTTGGCAAAAATTGAACTTCACACAAAAATGACCTACGGTTAAACAACTCCGTGTTGCAAACTCGTTCCATGATAGGTCAAATTCTTTCTTAAAATTTCAGCTTTAAGTGAAAGAACATCAGACTTTTTCCTAAGCGTCATTAAGTGAATTTAGGTGATTATTGGCACTAAATTCCATTCTATAAATTACCTTTAACCCCCAAAATTGATCCTATTCTTCTACAATTCACACATAATAAAAATTCTCTCTCTAGAAAACTACTCTCAAGGCTTTCTTTTCCTTCAAGCAAGACTCCATTGAAGACTAAGTCAAATCCTCCATTTCTCATCAAATATTTCAAGGCAATCACTTAAGGTATGTGAATTTTCATCCGTAGAATCCTTTCTTCTATTGATCTCCTTCCTAATTCTCATTTTTCATCTAATGTCACGACCTAGACCTAGGGCCAAGCAATAACATGGTGAATGAGATTCCCGAAGGAATCTCAAACTAACCCCTTAGCATACAATTAAGAATTCAAGGTAAATCCAAGAAGAATACGTGAGCGGAACTATTATTAATCATGACTAATAACATACAAGAAGAAATAATGACATATGAGTATACACGTCTGAAATTCGAAATATATAAGTCCAACAACAACCTCTAACTCATGACATAAGATGGGGGCTCAGATAGGTCTTGGCTCACCCTGAACGTAAAGATAAAGTTGTCTCTAATACAAAAACATGACATAAAGGATATGATAGAAGGCTTTGTCCTCGAAGTAGGAGGACTCACCCAATCCGAATCATCAAAGTATCTAGATCTAGTCATGGGGATGGATTATAGGATCACCTGCACCAACATTGTGATATAATGCAAACATAAAGAACGCATTAGTACGTTTGAATGTACTAAGTATGCGGGTATGCTATGTAAAGTTATCATAAGGGAAGACCTACAAGGCATGATACATGAAACATACATAATTCATGGTGTAAGAGGAAAGGTTGTACCTATTTTCATCAACACATAAAATAAAAGGAAAGGTTTCCTCAATCCTCATCAATACATAAACATGAAGTAAAATTAAAGGTTACCCCAATCTTCATCATTACTTAAACATAAAGTAAAGGGAAAAGTTTCCCCAATCCTCACCATTACATAAACATGAAGTAAAGGGAAAGGTTTGCCCAATCCTCATCATTACATAAACATGAAGTAAAGGAAAAGGTTTCCCTAATCCTCATCAATTCATGATCATAAAGTACAGGGAAAGGTTTCCCAAATCCTCATCAATACATCAACATAACAAATCCCATCTTATATTAGCTATTTAACTTATAAAATACGATATTAATGCGAAAGTTCAAACTTTTAAAAAAAAAAAATAATTAAGAATAACAAAATGTTTCCCCCAAAACCTGAAAGTCATCACATCAAGGACATCTAATCTCA
>JBCEWC010013965.1:0-14693 GCA_038996855.1 Solanum aculeatissimum
TTGGAAGGTAGAAAAATTCAACATTTGTAATGTGAATATATCAAGTAATGTAGGCTACCAAATATTTGACATTTATGATTTACCTAATCTTTGACCAAAGAAATCTTAAACCAAAGATGAAGGCCACATTACAGTTTGCATCTTTTTTCTCATCCATTCCTGCCTAAAAAGTTCTCCGTTGCGCTTCATTGTCATCTCTACATCAACAAGGGAATATGTAGTTGCAGTAGTACCATCAATCCTATCAAGTCAGAATAGAAGAGCATTCATCTTGAGCCGCAAATTATTCATTGTGACTTGTCTTTGATTAACAATATATGTCTTTGTTCTCCCTCTTGTTGCCCATCTCACAAAGGAAATTGGAAGAATAAAACTAATGGAGGCAATATGAAGAATATTCAAATGAGGTCATTTAAGGAAGCTCTCTACACAAGCCTAATATTCTCGTTCTACTAATCAACCATTAAGCAATTAAACAATACTATACACTTGAGAATTACCGACATGTTGCACTCAAGTTGTAGCTTCAATAATTTAATTTGGAATTTAATAATTCATATGGTTAATAGCTACAGAGCTGTCTTTGTTTTAGTGCACTATCAATTTAATACCTAGGGCCTATAGCTATGATATATGCACAATCACCAATAAGCTAGGTGCCCACAATTATTGTGACAAAACTATATCTACCTCAAGAAGAAAAAAATTCAATTATGATATAAAACCATTTAACAAAGTCCATATCACAAAAATTAAGACAGATAAGTAGCACACGGCAAAACCCAAACAGGGCTAGTTCATTCATTCACTGGACCATGCAATTCTTTACTGTTAACTTTCAATATAAAAAATGTTTAAACTACAAGATTCTCCCTGAAAGAAAAAGACTACCAAATAGGGATACTGCAGGCAGGCATTTATTAGTACTATTTTTTTTTAGTAATGTAACTGTGCAAGATTATGATGGGTTTTTTCTTTTTGGTAACTGAGATAATGATGGGTTTAGGTAAATGAATTACATATCTAATGATAATGGAACGCCAGTGCAACAATTGAGCACTCGAGAAGTGCAACAAGCACTCTACTGGCCGACGCTGACAACTGAGACCAACTTGCAGTACTATAATAGTGCAAATAATAGCCTAGTTGGCTCCCTTCCAAAACTACTAGGACTATCATAAACAACGTTAAAATGCTATTACGGGTATTTCACTCGAAATTTTCAGGAGGAAAACTGCAACCAATTACTAGTGCACACCCCTAGTGGCTAGTGCAACGTCTAATAACTGAGCTCGTGTAACATATATAGTTCATGAATACACATATTAAATGCCTTTGGGGAATGGTTGTGTTTGCGTAGGGTGGAAGACGGGGAATTGGGAAGGGGAATTGGGAGACTCGCTAACTGTGGTCCAGGAGAACACAGGAAGCTCTTGTGATCCTCTCCAAAGCTCGAGGAGAAGAGTGAGTGAGGTACACTATAAACAACTGGATTTGGTCTAAGGTTGACACAACTCCTCGACTAATTGTCAAAATATCTTGTGAACGCCAAATAAACTAGCAAGCATCATGTATGAGAGGCTTGTTGACTGCCCAATAGAAACCTTGACAATAAGTTAGTGGGGTAACTAATTAGGAGTGAAATCAATGGTAGATCTTGAAACCAACTTTAGCAAAGTCATCATAAATGCTCTTCACGCCTCATGTACTATGTTATGGAATGGTCATATTCCTCTTTACATTAAAGCTTAGATCATGTTAAAAGTATGAGGCCAGTAAGAGTAGCTTCAACTTTCAATATAATTCCACCGTCCCCCTCCCCTTTGCTGGCCCACTTTTGTACGGAAGACCAATCAGTATTTTTAGCTCTAACCAAACATCTCCACTTTAGTCACTTACTAGACTTCACAAAGGAGGAAAAGTATGGAACTGGTGGTCCTCACACGTACTTACCTTTCTTTTTACCTTGGTTCAAGTATCATACTCTTTCAACTGGCTTCCTCACTCTATTTTGGCCCAACCAGTGTCTCTTCACAGGGATGGAAACTAACAAATGGGAAGGGAAGAGAAGCATGAATGAAGCAGAAGAGGAAGAGGATGAACACGAAAGTGTTGAGGAGGATAGCAAAAGGAAGAGGGTATTGACTCTCTCTGGGAGGAAGCTATCTGGTGGAGGGTCAGCACATCCTTCTTGTCAGGTTGAGCAGTGCCCTGCAGATATGGCCGATGCCAAGCCATACCATCGCCGCCACAAGGTGTGTGAATTCCATTCAAAGTCTCCAATAGTACTTATTGGAGGACTCCAGCAGCGATTCTGTCAGCAATGTAGCAGGTAAGTAACCTCTACTTGATGAACATCTCTAACTATATCTGTGCCTTCCGAGTCATATAGACAATATCTTGGAAACCAATGATGTGCACCCATATAGTCTTTCTTAGATAAAAAAAATCATGAGGAACAGTAACCAAAAACATCAATTAGCCAATACACAAAGAAGATGGTAATTTAAGCTTGAGTGCTGATTCATTTTATGTAACATATTGGAATCCTTATATCAAGAATCAATACCAATAACATGGGAAAGAACTAACACATGGAGACACAACAATGCAACCGCAGCAATCAATTACATACAATAATCCTATGCATAACATTTATTAAATCATAAACTGTGTGAAAAAGCAAAACTCAGACTTTAAAATTGTGATATAGCAACGAATACAGGAAACTACTGAATCTTCCAAATAAATCCGTTGCTATAACTCCAAAATGTGTTTATTAAGACCATGGCTTAAGAGACAGTCGATAACCTCTAGGCTTCCTTGTTGTGGAACAAAAGCCAAATCAAGCAATGATGATGATGACTTCTTTGATTTAATTTCACTGTTCCATGTGCTTCATCAAGTTGAACGACAAAATGTGAATAAATAATGCTAATGTGGAGAATAGTCAATCCCTGTGGTCTGAGATAGGGATTCTTGATCGTCGCTTCTTTAGATGGTAGAAGGTAAGCTTTATTCCAACTGAAATTGGTATACAAAAGATTCTTTTGTTTCCTTTGAAGGGGGAAACAAATACTGGTAAGGGAACAATTAACTTTTGCACATCCAAACAGAGAACATCCTTTAGACAATTCTTTATCCCGAAGTCATTGAACTGACGACGAGTTCTAAATAAGGTTCTACTTCCTATGAAAATATGTAGTCGTATTTAATCAGACAAGAATCTCTAGCTGCAGCCACAGACATCTCATGTGTTTTCTAATCAGCGGCTTTCAGATTCCCAAGTATAGGAGGCTATCATTTTCTAATGAACAGTGACAAGACACAGCTGTTAATGTGAATTCTCAATTGTTCGTGTGATGCGGTGCAGATTTCATCTGTTAGAAGAGTTTGATGAAGCTAAAAGGAGTTGTCGAAGGCGTTTGGCAGGTCACAATGAGCGCCGCCGTAAAATTACATATGACTCACATGGAGAAAGCTTGAGCTGAAGCAGCATCAGCATCAATGGCAGCGAAATCACCTACTTTCTGAAGCAAATTACATAAACGATGTGGTTTAACCATGCTCTCTATCTTCTGTCAATTTCTGTTAAGGTTCCAATAAGTCCAACATTGATTTCTTCAAATGTGTCAATTGGGCAATTCTAAGCAAATTGTTATTTGTGACCTTCAAGTATCTAGCTAATAGTACTTTCATTTCCTTATGTAAAGGAAAGGACGACACGAATAAGCCGATGGCACTGTTTGCTAGTATTACCTGTATCTTGTAAAATTGGCATTGCTCTTCGTTTTAGAAGCTATTCTATATCTATTATTTTTTCTTCTTTTATTTGAGGCTAATACATTTGAGCCGAGGATCTTTCAGAAACAACCTCTCTATCTCCATGAGGTACTCTGTGTGCACTCTACCCTCCCCAAACCTCACTTGTGGAATTTCACTGAATATGTTGTTGTTGTTGTTGTTGTACTGTCTGCTAATATTCAAAAAATGAAATATTTATGGTCTGAATGCATGTCACATGGTGCTCGAAAGCCTTCCATGTTGACACTCCAACTCGCTTTACAAAGTTTCTATTTAAATCTTTCTCTTGTAGTTATAATTCTTGCAGTTCCATGAGTTCTTTTTGGTCTCGATAACCAACAAAAACCCCGAGGGCAAGTAGCGCACAATTCGAAACTTGGTGAATAATGGATCCGCCGTGTACTCTTCTCCATTTAAAATACCAGGCTTTTGTCTGTGACAAGGTTCAAACTCGTGACGTGCACCTACACACATCACGAGTTGTGCTCTGACCACTAGACCAAAGTGTTGGGCCCTGTACTTCCACAAGTTTGGTTCTATGCTTTGAGCTGCTTCTTGCTTTATGGCAACAGAACAACTCTCAATGGTTGTTGTAAACATAAATTCTACGAGATAAATAGGTAAACATGCCCCGTTAAATTGAGGCGTCTTTCAGAGTTTGACCTATCTCAGGTATATTTGAATTGGCAAAAATGTGTTTGATTGAGATGAATGTATGATACAAGGGGTTATAAGCTAAAGGCCTAAAAGTACCACAGTTTACAATTTTATTTAATGTACATCATCAAGTATAATGAGACCACTAACATGCCAAACAAAGTTGAGTGGAACTTAAACAGTAAGACACAAACGCCAAATGATCACGATTTCTTTAAAACAGTAACAAACAAACTTCAAGTTGGCCATCAATGGAAAAACAGAGATATTTATAGGACAAGGCATGTACCAGATATCTTCAAAACTATGATGACATCTTTTGGAGTTCTTCTCCTTAGTGATATTTAGCCCCTAGAAAACTTGTGCCAGGCCCAAAAGACAGTGCGTCAAAATATCACTCCTGCATAGACTTTGTATCACAATTTATCCTAACATCTAATGAATGATATACCTGAAGGTGCCAAAACTATGCTGAAAGCTTACAAGGGGCAAGTTCTTCAAGAGCAAAACAAATTGCCGTACATAAAAGAATTACTGCAAAGTCGTGTAATGTTGGTCTCCAGTTGCTAAACATTTACTTTATCTCTAAGTACTAAACATTTACTTCACTTTGCTGCTGCTTAGTGGCGTAGATTGTCTAATATTTAAATTGAGACACATATTAGTTGTATTTTCACACAGATTGTGAGGAAAGGAGTTAAATTTTCTAGATTTAAAAGCCTAGAAGATTTAGCAGCCCAATCATTTCTCAAGACATTTATGCAGCAGAACATCATTATTAGAGGAAACATGCACCAAGCTCCGCATATCAGATCTTTCCTGGCAGAAGGAAGGCTGATGATGACCAACAAAGTTGTTAAATGCTTAGTTTGAATTACATGTAACAGCCACAGAATATGAATAATACACCAATTTATGCAGCTTGCAATGAGAGGGAGAATTACATATATTTTTTTTAAGAAATGGCAAGTGTAATGAGGAAGAATTTCATATTAGTAATGCCATCGTTCTAAACTGAAAATGAGCAAGACAATAACTGTTCTTTTTCTTTTTTTTTATAAGTAAGATATAACTGAGGTGTTTTCATCAAGTGGTCCAGCTTATGCAAAAGGCTTTCGATATTAATTCTCTAGCCATAGCAAACTTCAATAATATCTGGCAGCCAATCATCTCAATGAAATCTTGAATATATCACCAATTTCTGTGAACATGTTTGAACAATGCTGACCACACAAATCTAGCTAAGAAAATAATCTTTGAAGAGGAGCACTACAGGCAGAACCATAAATTTCAGAACTAAAGATGATAAATTAATATCACTAAAAGATTGATAAAATAAATTAATATCACGTAGAATAATAAAACAGACGGTTTTTGTTGAGAAGTGCAAAATCGTGTCACTGCCACTAAATCACCACCAAGGCAAGTTAAACTGGTGCTTGCTGTTGCACCAGGAGCCGTTGCTAAAAGAAATCAGAAGTTTTGTGACAGACTAATAGTAGTACGGCGATGTCATGGCAAAAGAAACATGTGGTAACCTTGTCAAGAGCCACTAAAGCTTAAGACCAGCAGCAAGCAGTAGAATTAAGCAGCATCCAAAAAAAAATTATTGGTTATGCCTGATCCCCAACAACTTGGCAGATAAGCAGCATCCAAAAAAAAATTATTGGTTATGCCTGATCCCCAACAACTTGGCAGACAGCTCCCATGCGACAATAGCTGCTGCGTTAGCAGGAAAAGCTCTTACCAGTGTAGGACCTAAACCTGTATAAGCATCCTCCATGTCCGGATCTACTGTAAATCTACCATAATGAACTGAATCAAGCACTTTCTAGCATTTCAAAGTACAAGAGATTATGATAATACCAATTTTAAGAACCAAGAAGTGATTTCTCGAATGTTTTTTCTCAGGGGTAGTTTGAATTATCACCTTTGCTAAATCCAATGGCAGAACAGCAAACCAGAACTGAAGAAAAATCAGAAGCACAAATGTAATTACATATGTTACTTCCACATTGAGAGTACAAACAGTATCTTAATCAAAGAATAATAAGAGAACACAAAAGAATTAACTCCAACCAATAATACTCACTGCTACACCCCAAGACCACCACTCATTATTCCAACTCCAACATCAATCAATTGGCTCGACTCAAATGAAGAACCCTTCAGTTGTAGATGCATGAAATATCATGCATATTCATAAGTAGTAAAGAAGACAGCATTGCCCACGGATTCTCTCAATAAGGTTGCAAGGCCTCCTCGAAACATGCCTGTAAGCTGGAGAAATTCCTTGTCAGTTTGAAGGCACAGCTTAAGCCTACGTAGCAGCGTTGTTCAAGAAATTTCTCACCCCTTCTTGTTTAACTGTACTTAAGGGGCCCACCGAATCTAGTGAACTTCAACACTATAAAATCAGTGCCCCGAACTTGCATCCTACACTGGAAAACAACATTACAAAGATGGTAGTCCAAGTAAAGCAGGAAGTTAGGAACTCTTACACCACTTACCTTCACCAGTTCTGACGGTGACGGGCATAGTATGAAGGTGATAATAGCTCCTCCAAAGGCTGCTGAAGGAACTATTGCATGAGGCTGGGGCTTACCAACATGTACTTCTCTCTTTAAAAGCAAAAAGAGATGTTCATAAAATAGAAGTACCAGCATCATGCAGTTGCAAAAGCATCTAAACAGTACATACTAGTTTATTGGTTGTACAAGCAACATATTTTCAACATATAAAAGTGCAATTAGTTGAATTTATAAGTAGAAAATTATAATGTGAATTAACACACAACAAACCTGAAGAAACGGTTTTATTTGCGAATAAATGCCAAAAGAAGTGAGCTTTCAAAGGCCATGGCCGCCATGCCAATGAAGGAAGATGTAGCACCTCAATAAAGCCCTTTAACCTCTCAGATCAAACCTAGATCAGCACACCAGGACTCCGAGCGCTAACAACAAAGAAATTGTTTCCTTATGAGTTGGTTAACCAAAAATTTTGTTGTGCATGCAGACACATATACACACGTGTCTATGTATGTGTGCCCAATGCATGCATGCATCTCCTAGACATTATAAATATATACAAGCAGCATGTTACTTTTGTGAGGAAATAAAGGATTGTCCAACAAGGAGTACTGGTGTGCAAGCAACAGAATAATTTAACATATACTTTTGAGTGTCATGTTCTACAAACACCCTAGTAAAGAGATCAGAACTTCCTAGCTAAACAACATTTGAACAAACAGGATAGATAATGGTAGACCTGGGAAAAAGTTGAGAGTAATACTTCTTCCATCGGTAATATCCTAGTAGCACAATGCAAACCATTCTTGTACTTTATTCCACCTGCTTCATGTAGTACTTCTGGAGCTTCACCTGACAAATACATGCTAAAATATTTAAAAACTCATAGTTGTTCAAAGCTGCCAATTTCACTGAACTTCATCTCGATTGGGTAACACCTAATCAAGCATAGCCTATATGACTATCCCACGATCTCAAGTATCATCTTTTACATGGGTAAAACAAGATTAGAAGTTCTTATGCACTTATTTAAGCATATTCAGTATCAAGGACAAACAATGTGATTACAAAGAGTGAAAGTAAGAATGACATCATCACCAATATTGCATAGCAAAAATTTGAGTATTGGACTTATAGAAGTATTTATTTTTTTCTCAAATTCCCAAAATTTACACAGAAATAGGAAACGGGAATAACGAAAACAGATTTCAATTTAAAAAGAAGAGAAACCATATTCCGTTGAAGTAGCATTGAGAAGTGCTTACGTAAGGATCCTCCTCAACTTAGGAAAACCTTATCCCAATTCTTTTTCAGCCAAGCCCCTTTCTTCCAGCACAGCACATCAAATCAACGAGCAATGTTTGCAAATTGCAAATAGAATGTACCTCAACGGTATCAAAAGGGTCCCCGGTGGTAACAGTGGCAATTCCAGCCATGAGGCCTGCTCCATAGTCCTTGTAACCGGATCTTGCCTCCATCTTCTATTCTTCTTGCTTGCTGGGATTTTAGCTCCAACATTTTGGAGGAAAAGAGTTGCATTTTGATTGCAAAGAACTCATTATCTTAATATTTTCTTCTAATTTTAGTACTCTCTGTAACCATAGAGAATGTACAATTTATCAAAATAACGTGTAAAAATAAATATATTTTTATTAATTCATTTATTATATAAATACTTTTAAAAAGGTAATTTTTTGGTTAATGTAAAATACTTTTATTTAGATAAAAATAAAATTAAAAAAATATTACTAATGCCTTGTTAATTATGTGAAATATCACTTTAAAATAAAACATAAATACAAAAATATCACTTATTTTGAAATGGGGGAGTACCATTCTCTTGAAAAATTACCCTTCCCGAATTCACACAAGGTTTATCTCGAAAAACACTCATTATGTTTTGACGTTCCTCAAAGCCAAGTAGCAACACTCTCATAACTAAACGCAAGTACACCCCTCCACCAAAATTTTGTACAAAGAAAAAGCAATAACTTATTAAACATCATTCGCCCAGTTGACGTTTGTTATACAGGTCTGGCTGGCTATAATCTATTTCAGTTATTCATCACAAGCTCATGTCTTTACCCCTTCATCCCTGGTTCCACATTCACGCAACCAACATGGGTAACAACAAAGAATTATGGTATACAATCCCAACTTTGGATGATGCTTCTTTGGTATACATATGGCTCGAGTTTTTAGCGAATCTTTGTTGTCATGGTCGTGGAAACATCACCGTTGTAACACCTCCTTGCTGTGTCCGACTTGTTTGTGAGACTAATGCTACACTGTCACAACTTACTTTGCACGAGTTTATTAGAAAGACGTACAGCCTTGCCAAGTTGAGTTGCACTCTTCAGCATGGCCTCTTGGTCAGCTATAAACTTTGCAAACTTAGAACCCTTTGCATCATTGTCACTGTCTCCTCGAGGAAGCATTGGTAGATGAAGCAGAGAGGGGCTTTGCTTAGAAGATAAAGGTGGAGTTAATGCCCACACAGAAGAAAGCTGTTCATCTGGTTTGTCAAGATATTCTAAGGGTGACAGATCCTGCATGTCTGCCCAAAAAAAAAAAGAAGCCATCAGACACTGGTTTTGTGCCTACCAAGCTATCAGAAACAAATAGAGATCTCGATATTAAGTTGCAAAACTACTAAGAGCATGATGGATCAAAGGTTACTGCTTTGGTTCTTCATACTGGGAAGAGCTATGTCCATTATTATCAAAGAATGGAAGTATCAGGAAAAGACGAATAAAAGTACCTTCAGCAAACTTGAAGATGGGTTTTAAAACTGCACATGGAATGCTGAAGTTCAAATGTGGGATGACTGTCCCACCACCATGTCTAGCATTACTGCATCCAAAAATAAGACTATGAAGACAAAGTTCCAAAATGAAATATTTCATTACTTCAATAGATGGTGAGAACAATTGAAAGAACATGACGTGCGAAGATTAACATAAATGAGAGGACAAAACAATCTTCCAATACCAGATCATTTAAATTAAACGCCATATTTTTTTCCTGTATGCAAAGCACACAATTAACACATTTTTTAGCAAGTAAAACTAACATACAATCAAACAGGAATATTTTTCTTCAAGGACTTTCCAAAGTACTGGAGAATGCAATGAACCACAATATCGTTATATTGAACTTCAAGAACAATTACAACTTAAACATGCATAAGCTGGAAAAGAAATATCCACAATTTATAAGCATCGTCGGTAGTCATCCAAAAGTCAATTACCTTGTTACAAGGGCAATCATGTGTCCTTCTGAATTAACAACAGCCCCACCACTACCACCTGGGTGTACAGCAGCCGTTGTTTCAAGCATTGCCGGAAAATGTCCTCCTAAACATGATTGATCAAGCAGAGGCCTCTTTGCTTCAACTACTTTAGCTATTGCACCCACACAGGCAGATGGAAGGAAGTCTATATTATTGGAAAAAGAGAGATAAATTACAAAAAAGAAAAAAGGAAGAAGAAGAATGTAGGTATGGAACATGTGGAATGTACAGTATATCGTCAAGCTCAAAATGAAAGGGCCTAAACAAATTATTTACAAGAAAGCAATAATTTAACCTCCACTATTTAAAAGGGCCTAGCAACATGATTTAGTCCTGTTGGATGCACAAAGATAGACAAACAAACAACTATGCCTCAGTCCTAAACAAGTTGGGAGTCAACTATATGAATCTTCCCTATTCCATTTAAGCAAAGCTCATCTCATGCCACCATCACACACACAAAGATAGTCAATTTCAGAAAATAACGGTCAGCAAAGTCTATGTAGCAGACAAGTTAACCTTATTAAAGAAAAAGGATGGAACACACAAGTTTAAATAAACAAAAGCAGCAGTTGCAACAAACAGCCTACTAAAATATACTTGAACCCCAGCTTGACTTGAGTGAGTGAGCAGAAATTTCCAACTTCAAAACTCCATTCATGAAAGCTGATCAATTTTTACTTGCCTTGACATTAGATAAAAAAAACTTGATACTGAAGAACTCTGCCCCCCTTTTTTTTTAAAAAATGATGTCATGTCCCTTCGGGGACATCCAATAAGAAAAAAAAAGAGTAAGATCTTGTTCAAATAAAGTCAACTGGAAGGTGCCTAGATATAAAAGCACAAACCAGAAGGCTTTTGAAGCAAAAACATTGCAGCCTCCTTTACAAAAAAGCTATGCTAGTACCCTGGAGCTAACAAAGTTCAAAAAACTGTCAATGCTATTAACAGGGGACTCCACTTATCTTCTTTTTTTTTTTGGATAAGTGACTTCCAACACTCCAGATTTAATTCCCCAATTCCAGTTTGTGTGTATATGGCTATTCTTCTGGATGAAGTTCTAAGTTAGTGCCTATGGCTTTTACAAGCCAAAGAAAGAACGCCTTTTAATTTCTTCTACCTTTCTCCTTGTAATTACTAGCCCTGTTTGAGTCCCAAAAACAGCCTTCCTTTTCTTAATCTGACATGTCCAATTTATTTTTTTGATAACCGTGGTGTCTAGACAGCTTGCGCACACCTTGCCTAATTACACAGAAACCTGCTACCTCCTCCCACCAGCACAGGTGCTGAGTAACTCTTTCCACCAAGGCTTGGACATATGGAAAGAAATCACCTAGAAGGGAATTGAACCTGAGAGCTCATGGTTTTCAACTCACTTCATTGACCACTAACCTGGACTACAAATTAAAATCAGTATCAGTAAACAATCCCAAAGAACCCTTGTCTTAACCTAAAAAATTAACCAGCTTTGAGGCCTCTTACAGGCCAAACTGGTTATTGTTTCTCCATTAAAGGATACCTGAAGCCCCCTTTACAAAGGTTTCATCACCAAATTAGACAGTGACCATCTCATGACTACTCGATCAGTCATCAAACGATCATCATTTCGAGGAGAAGAAACATCATGCATCCCAGCATTAACAAGAATGTGAAACTGATATATTATGACCCAATCCTGCAATTGATTTATAACTACACTACTGAATAAATTTTTAACACAAGAGAAGAGAGGCAGGAGAGAGAAATCCAAGATGAACAAAGTTCTCGAAGAACATTCTAAAATTTCAGATTGCCATGATGCATGTCCACAAATAAAAGTAAAGGCCCAAAATCTTATTTAGACAAGAAAATATCAAGACACGGCTAGGTAAGTAATATTTACCACATCGTGGTCCAAATAGCCCATGTCCAAGAATGTATGCTTTTGATCCGGAGGACGGACGCATGAAGTCCACAGTAATGGGACAGAGCTCATCTGGAACTAGCTGAAGTTGTAGTAGTGCAACATCAAGAGGTCCTCTAGATACATGAACTACCTCCGCATTTGTCCATACCCAAGGATCCATAAAATCCAAGCGAACACGAATGGTCCTACTTCTGGTGTTTGCCAAGTTAACTCTAAAGCTACCTTGCTCGTTGTCAACAAAGAACTGTGGAGTTTTTAGTTCCTTTTGAAGCAAATGTTTATTCCTACGGTGAATGGCAAATTTCTCATCCGCTGGATGCTCAGATTGATCAGGCGTGCTGAAGACTACATCAGATTTGGTATTATATCCAGAACCATTTACAGATGTTTTCCCAAATCTCCACGGCTCTAGAAGATGAGCATTTGTAAGAAGCAGACCTTGCTTGTTGAGCAAAACTCCAGAAGCCCATGCTCCATCATCAACAGTGATAAGACAGATAGATGTCATTGCCTTCTCAATCACGGATGGGGGAACAGGACCTGTTAGGAGATGCTCCTGAGTATCATTGGTGGGTCCATCCTGAATATTATTGGACAGTGGATCCTTTTCAACACTGATTAAGTTTCCATTATTAAAATGAATCTTTCTACTAGTTTGTTGCTCTTCTTGAAGCAGGCTACCACAAGCAGATGTAATAGCTTCCCACGGAATCACCATCTGCCACCCAATGCTTCAATATCAAATTGAGGCAGTATATGTGAAGATAGATCTCAGCAAGAATATAGAGCTCAGTAATGAATGGTTACCTGAATTTCAGCAGCCGTAGCCCTTTGTCTGAGTGGCCGAGACAAAATACCAATAAGCTCTGCATGTTCCCCTAACACTGGACTACCTTCCATTCCTGAAACATAATGCACCGTACCTAATAAAAGTGCCCAACATGGAAAGGATTAATTAACTAAAGTTTCAAGGTAAAAGCTCGAACCAGGGAGACAACGGATGTCAGCAATCAGCAGTGCTTTATTCTGAGGACTAGGTGGGTAGCTGTTTGCGATGGATCCAACTGATATGCTGTATAGCAACAAAAAGACCATATTAGAGCTTTCACAAGGAGATGTAACAAGAATTTAAGGGAAAATTAATCCTTAGCATGATCAGAACTAGGGGGACAAATAATCATCCAATAACATCTCTATCAAGTCCAGAAAAATCCAGACCCTCGAGACTGAGCTTACTCAAGGAAAGATGAGCTAAAACATATACCACTAGCAACAAGAAGCACATCAGCGCTTTGATATTCAGATAGTCGGTTAATGCATGAAAATTAGTAATCATACATTCTGATGCTGACAACCAAGGATGGAAAAATTACAGAAAGTTGTAATTCAAATATATAGTAGAAAATACACCAAAAACTACCTATTGGAAAAGTGGCTGGGAGACAAGATGCCAAAAGGAGAACCCATAGCCAGAAGAAGATCACCTCTCCTACTCCAGGGAGAAACTTTTAATGGAGGCAAGTCCTGAAAGGAAATACCTAAGCCAGTCATTATCATCAAAAACCTTCAAAATGGAGCTTTCAAAAATTACCAGCGAAAAAGCAAGCTCATTCAACCAAATGCAATGCCATGCTTCATTCACAAGTTTGATGCCACTTAGTGCAGTAAAAGCATGACACCTCATAAGGATTTGAGGGAACTTTGAGAAGAGCAATTCTGGTAGTCGATGTTCCTATCGCACTTGGAAGGCTGGACTGTGCCTCCACCATTGGAGTTTGACTTGGAAAAGAAATTTGCTCAACCTGAAATTATCAGTTGAAAGTTCCTGTTACATGATAATCACTCTAAAAAAGTCAGTTTCTAAACGACGTTTGTGACAAGAGTCTCAAAGACCTTTGCCTATAAAGACTAGAACGCTAAGCATCTTCTCAACAACAACAAAAAAAGATTAGAATGTTCAATGCAAATATTGTTTAGACCACCCTAAAGATAGAGCTAGATTAAGATGGACAATCAAAGACTCATGTGGAACAGAGTTTCTTTCTCATGCCATTTTGCACTTGACATCCTGAGACTCAAATGAGTTCCTTTCCAATAACACTGTTGAATGCTTATACAAATATAAATATGTAACTATATTAGCTTACTGAGTTGAGATTCAAAAAGTAAATCAATGTTCGGAAAAATGCCCCCAAGTCATTAGATATCTAAGAACGTCACCAACTAACAATGTACAAAACCAAATTTTAACTTACTACCTGTATTCCAGACATTTCAAGTATACAGATAACCTTTTTTATATAAATCAGATCCATTAAGAACACACCTAGATAATGGTTAGAATATTGACAAGTCCCAGTGAGTGACTCAACCACATCTATTGACCTGGTTGTACCAATCATCTATAGATGTATAGAGAGATTATAGTAACTGTTAGAATAGGAATAGGAGTATATAGACCTATTTAGAATAGGAATAGGAATAGTATGTTGTTTCCTAGTTGGAA
>JBCEWC010013966.1:0-14692 GCA_038996855.1 Solanum aculeatissimum
ATATATATATATATATATATATATATATATAACTTTTTTTCTTTCTTGACTGGTATTTGATACGCGCCTTGGGCCTGATTAATTCGGATTTACATAGAAAAGTTTCTCTTTTTATTCCCCCCATCAAAGACGATTGTATCCCACGACTTGAACCCAAAGAATTTACGAGTAATTATCATTTCCCCATAATCTTTAGTGATATTCAATACATACGCTTTTATGTCCGTTGAAATAAACCTAACAACCAATATAGTTACATATTTGGTCAAGCTAACAATATCTACTTAGTTTTTTATTTTCCTTTTTCGAAGAGTTGTTAGAAGTATTATTGAAAAGTGACAGTCTGTGTTTGATTAATCAATTTGAAAACACACGTATCTCATATTATAACATCATTTTGTACTTAGCCAATGTTCTAGAAATTCTAAAACAATTTTTATTAATTATTAGTACTCAAAAATATTTATTTTTTCTATGACCAATAAGATTATGAATCTCTTGAGTTTCAAAAATTTGTTACAAAAAAAGTGCTATAATTATTTGATGATTGGAAATGCAACAAAAGTAACAAATGGGGTCAACATGTTACTAATATAATATGATAATTAACAATGTTAAGGCACTAATAAGCCATGATTAGCTTAATTGTACATGTGAAACTTTAATTATGATTTGGACCATTCATAAGTTTTTTCTATTAAGGAAGAGAATTTAGTGGTAATTGATTTTTAATGATGATTACTTATGATAATAAAAATTATTAAAAAGAAGCCAACTTTGTTGGAAGTTAACAATGTGATCCACATGAAATTTATGGAAACTCCTTACATCTTCTATCTTGGAATTCAACGTCCTCGTCGAGGTTTGTCTACGATTGAATTAAGGGAAAATTCAGCTTTGACATCATGTATATTGTCATCTGGTCAACTATTAAGATATTTTTTGTAAATGAATATAAAACAACATGATCTTATATATTTAAGTGTTAATTAATAATTGTACTATCGAAAAGTTTAACTATTTTTCTTTCTAATTGTTTGAATTCTCATTTATTTCAATTTATATGATATGTTTAACTTTCTAGAATTAACTTTTAAAATTTTAATCGTGAATTTTGATATATAAATTTTAAGATTTTTTAAGTCATTAGAAAGAAGTACACAAATATTAAAGCCTAATTTCTAGCATTATTGTAAGGAAAAGGATTATGTAATATCTTTTTAAAATGTAATAATTAAAAAAAATTAAATTCTAGTATATTTAATTACTAAAGTTAATACAAAATTACTAAAGTTTCATATTTAAATTTTAACTTGGGACTAAAAATAATATCAAATTTTATTTTTTTCATAACATTAGAAAATTTTCTTATTTCTAGAAAATTCTAGAAATACCAAATAAATATTATTAATTATTAATAATTACTTAAAAGAGACCAAAACGACGCCGTTAGAAGGTCACTGTTAGATCCGCTCCACAGTCACCCACGTGGCAAGCATCCATTCCCTCTTACTATATAAACAAAAAGAGAGGAAAAAATAAATAAATATTTATTTTGGTTTAATTTTATAATATTTGATTAAGCAAATTTAAATTTTATTTTAATCATCCGTTAGTGAATTGTTGATAAATTTTAAGTGTTAAAATTAAATTTCTAAATAAATAATTATTTGTTTGGATAGAAATATTGATATTATTAGTGAGCAATTGTTGTATTTCATAAAAAAAAATGTTGATAAATTATTTCTAGTTAGAAAAACTAAAATATCATTAAATTTTTTGTTTTGTCAAAAAATATAATATATTCTAAAATTAGTCATTTAACTGCATAAATAAACTAAAAGGTGTTTATAAATCAATTTAACTAACTTATATAATGGTGGTCCTTATGAACTAATTGTTCTACACATCTTGGCGTAGCTTGTTACATGAATCGTGAGTGAGAGCTTAGCCTCCGTCTGGGTATGCGACCTTGGATTGCTGTTGCATATTCAGCTCCTGTTGCAGCTACTACCGCAATTTTCTTGATCTACCCAATCGGTTTATGTAAGGTCTGCGTACATTTTGCCCTTCCCAAACTTCACCCGTGGAATTCCACTGGGTATGTTATTGTTGTTTAATATAAACAATTATAATTTATATATATTTTTATTTAATTTTTGAATATTTATAAAATTTTGAATTAATATATTCTCTTATAGCTTTAAAAATTTATCAAATTAATTCTCAAAAAGTGTAACACGACATCAAAAGTGTATATTTTATTTTAGGAAAAAGAAATTAGACGTTAGAGCTACGTCAAAATCCATTGTAAAATTAAAGAAAAAATATAAATAAAATAGTGACGTGTCCTCTTCCTTCAATTATTACTTTTCTATTAATTTTCTCCCTTATATTTCTCTTTTTCTCTTTCTCTTAGTTGGACCTAAAAAACTGTTCTTTTCCTCTTTTACTCTGAAAATTACTAAACATATTGCAATCTTGTTGTTTTGGGGTTGGTGAGTTTCTTAATTCTTTGAGTTTCAAGTCAACAATTGAGTTCACAAAAGCTGTTAAAGTTCAAAGGCAAGTTTTTTCTTAAAAAAATTGTTTCTTTTTTCTTGTTAGAATCCAATTCTGTCTGCTTTTGCTATTTTTATTGGTATTGCATTGTTTAATATTTTGTTTTACAGTATTTATACAGTTCATCTTTGTGTATTTTTATCTGTAAAATCTTAAGTTTGCTAGTCTTAACAGTTGTGTTGGAGTTCAGAATAGTTCATTTGAGGTTTTTTTTTTTGACACTTTGGGAAATTTCTTTATTTGTTCTTAAAGATTTGATTTTTATGTGATTTCTTTTATCTTTCCACTTGTTTTCTGGGGTTGGGTGGTTTGTGGGTAGGTGGGGTGTGATGTTTCTCTGTCTTGAAGGAGTACATCTCAGATTTGAAATTTGAATGTTGCTTTTTCCCCTTTTGTCAGAGAAAAAAAAGGAAGATCTGCTAATCACTTTTCCTCTTTTTAGGCCCATTCTGCTGAAAAAAGGAAAAAAGGTTTTCTTTGGATTACTTGTTGGGAGGTTAGGGGATAAGTTAAATTTTTGGGTGTTTTTTTTAATGAGTTAATCCATATACTTATATTAGATCTTGATGCATATCAAACTATTCAATAGAATCATTAGTTTTGTTGTTTTGTTGATGATATTTGCAGATTTTGGTGCATTTCAGCTGTATAAATGTGTATTAAGTTGAATTGGAACTGATTATTTGTCTATATGGGTAATCAGTTTCTTGCCATAGTTAACATAATCTTTGATGCATCATGAACAGATCGGTTGAGATCAGGATCCGGATGATTTATTACAATGGTTGAGAATTGGGAGTGTTGAACTGTGGCAAGAGTATGGCTGTTGCTGGTTTGCATAATATTTCTACATTTGGTTCTTCTTTATTTATAGAGTCTCAGTCCTCGGTGTCGAGGCAGCGGGGTGAACATGATAGGCCGAGAAACCGAGCATCATCTGTTCGGCAAATGTGGAGGGAGCTTGAGGGTGAGCACGTGGTGAGTAATTCATATGCTCCTACCGGTGATAGGCAGAGACCACAGAGGAATGATGGTGGTGTAAATGGTGAAGACCAGAATCAAAGGTGTACATCTCAAAGCCATATCGAGTTGGATAATTACTTTGATGATGGCCGCAGTGTTAGCTCAGAACAATCTAGCAATCTTGGGGAGGTTGAACGCGAAAGAGTGAGGCAAATTATTCAGGAATGGATGCAGACCAGTGCGAAGAGTCATTCACAATCATTGAATGTCTCACATGTGAACTGTTCTAAGGCACAGAGTGCGCGAACAAGTATTCATCAGAGTGGCACAAGTTCTCCTAGAGATGAAGCTGCTGTTGAAATTGGTTCGCAGTTTGAACAAGTGCGTGATAGGTTGTTGGTCAATCATTCACAATATGGAGAGAGAAAGGCCTTACGCAGACTCTGTGGTAGACAAGCTCTTGTTGATTTACTGATGAGATCTCAACGGGAAAGGGAAAAGGAACTTCAGGGATTGCTGGAGTGTAAGCCTGTATCAGACTTTGCCTATCGCAATCGAATTCAGGTTAGGCTTAAGTAATGCTTTCCATTCCTTCCTAGACTATCACGATGTAGACTTTGCCTATCGCAATCGAATTCAGGTTAGGCTTAAGTAATGCTTTCCATTCCTTCCTAGACTATCAGGATGTAGACTTTGCCTATCGCAATCGAATTCAGGTTAGGCTTAAGTAATGCTTTCCATTCCTCCCTAGACTATCACGATATTGTATGCCGTTTCAAATGTTATTCTCTCTCCTAGTGTATATCATACATGGAAAGTGAGGAATCAAAGTCTCCTTATCATTGGCATCAAAATTTAATGTGATTGTGTGCATTGTTATGTTCTAATCTATTGTTAAAGGGATTTACATGCTAAATGTTCTCATGTCCTCGAGAACAAATGGAAAAGAAATTAATGATAGCAAAAGGAGTGCGGAAGGCTAAGGTAAACAAAAAAAGGAGATTGACCAAATTTGCTAATATCTTGCAAGTTCACTTGGCTAAAGTAGATCACTATAAGATGAAATACTTCAGTTTATAATGGTTAATATTCTTGGGGGTGCTTAAAGTATTAATTTAAGATTCTTTTAAAACGGTCACAAGTCACAATAGTGCATTGTGATCAAGGTATATCTAAATCACTAAAAAGATATGAAGAAGTATTGAGAACTCTCCTAAACTTGGTGTGAATTACTAGTTTCATCCCTGAACTATTTACATTCTTAAAATCACCTCTCTACTTGACTAATTAGACTTAAATACACCCGATCTTGCAATATGAGTGAAATACACCTCCTAAATTTTGGCCTAGTTTAGGGGTGTTCTCAACATGTCTTTCAGGTTTTTATTAAGATTCACATGTTCAGGGGCGTATTTAAGGTCAGTTAGTCAAGTAGAGGAGTGTTTTTAAAGCTGTGAATAGTTCGGGGATTAAACTAATAATTTGCGCGAAGTTAAAGGTGTTTCAGTACTTCTTAGAAATATATAATTAATATTTTCCAACTGATAATTAATATGGTAAAAGTGATTTAAAATTTAAAATTATTAACTTAACAATCTCACTATCTCCACGACTCGTGGATGTAAGGTCTGCATATGCCCTACCCTCCCTAGACCCCACATGGTGGGATTACATTGGGATGTTGTTGTTGTCGCCGTAGTTGAGAAGGAAGAGCCTTGGAGTAATAGTAAAGTTGTTTCGATGTTACCTGTAGGTCATGGATTCTAGTCTTGGATCAACCACTTATACTTGTGTTAAAACAGTGTGCTTACAGTACACTCCCTTCTGGTGCCACCCTTATTTTTTACCCTTTATGAATGCGGGACGTCTCGTGCACTGGGATTCCCTTTAATTTCTAGTTGAACCAAACCTGGCCTCATGAATTTATCATTATTTTTAATACGTTGGGCCCAATTAAGCGGAATGGTTAATATAGTATTCATGTGGCTGACTTTGTTTGGAATTAAACCTTAGTTGATTAATTGTAATTGTTTGATGTTACTCCCTTTGTTTCAATTTATTTCTTTTTTAGTTAGCTTCAAAAAGGATGCTTCTTTCCTTTTTTAACAACTCTTTAATCCTAACTTTCCACGTGACATGTTTATGACCTCAAGATTAAAGGGCATTTTTGGTACATTCTATATATTTTAGTTTAAGAACAAGATTCAAAAGTACTTTTTACTTTCTTAAATCGCGTGTCTTTGTCAAAACCAATCAAACAAATTGAAATGGAGGGAGTAATAAATTATGATTTGATTATTTAACTGTAGTTTGTCAACATGCACAACGAGATCTTTGGTTTAATCATAGTGAAAGCATTATTTGAACTTATTCTAGTCTTTTGATCTTTTTACATTAATGTGCATACAATATAATTGTTCTTGGTCTTCTGTGAAACTGGAGATCCTTAGGCTCATGTACTTGTTTCATACAGCTTCTATTATTTTCGTCACTATATTATTTGCCGCCCCTTGCTCGCTCCTAATACTGGGAAACTTTCGTGTGGTGCAGTCATTACTCCGAGGAAGGTTTCTGCGAAATGATAGCTTGACCAATGATGAAAGAACTGCTTCAAATGCAGCAAGTGAATTAGGTTTACTGAGGCGGAGACATACTGTCTCTGATTTAAGGTATAAATGGACCTATATGTGAAGTTCTTTTTATTTGAGAGGAAGTGGTTCTATCTTGATCTTTTTCTTTTTCATTTTGACAAAAGAATTAGCTCTCATAATTGTGACCCGTCAATTCTCTTTGTTAGAAACTGCTGGGTAGTGCTTTCTTCTTTTTTGTTGCTTCCTTTTATAAATCAATGAAAATTGTATCATGTCTGTTTGGGAAATGATTAGACATGACATGACATATTTGAGCTTACCGAGGACGCTACCTTAGATAGGAGGGTTTTGAGGTCGTGGATTAGGGAAGATGTTTAGTAGTTGAACTCTCTCGCTTTCCAGCTGGATAGGTTTGGTGGCCGAATTTGGACCTTCTTTCTTACTAGTGGTATTAGCAATTTTCTCATGGTTTCTTGTTCTTTGTTTATGGTTATCACCTGTGTTTTTTTGTTCTTTGATCGCATTGTTTTGTTGTCGTTACTGTTATTTCCATTGTATGTTGTGTACTGTTCTCCATTTCACATCATTTCATTGTTGTTACTGCTCTCGTTTATGTATTATCTTTTTTTAAACTGCTTGGAAATGCTTTATTTCAAACATAGGGTGTATCGGAAACAACTCCTCTATTTCTATGAGGTAGGGGTAAGGTTTGCGTACAGTCTACCCTTCCTAGACCCCATTTCTGGGTTTGCACTGGGTATGCGGTTGTATCATGTCCTATCTGTTTGAAGTTGAAAAATAGTACTCCTACTTTGGTTTCTGTTTTTCTTCTTTTGTTGACAAATATGAGCTCTCCCAACATGAATTCCTTGGTGGATGGTTTTGTGTGTTATGAGTTGTTCTCACTTGCCCGCGGTAATATTATCTTAGTAGGCATCCTCTTTTGTCAGCCAAGAGATATATTTGTTTCACATAAATAGTATATGGCAAACATAACAATTTCTATCAACAGTCTTACCTGACACGTGAAATGGTTTGCAACAGGGAAGAAATTTTGTCCAGATTGGATGATAATGTGCGTGTTTTGACTAGTAATATGCAGCCATCCTCTCCAAAGGATGTCGCTCAAGCATCTCAATCAAATAGTGAACAAGAGGTAATAGATGAATGCTATGATCAATCTGAACTTATCAACGAAGAGAGAGAGATCAATGGGTCTCATGTGGTTGCGAACTCAGCAAACTCTATTTCTGAGCATGTGAATCATCAGTATAACATTGACCAAATAGCTGATACATCAGAACAAGATGGAGAAGATGAGGTTCATGAGCAAATCACGTCGAATTTGGAGTTCTCTAGTGATTTACCTGAAAGACAAAATAATGGGAATAGAGACTTGGTGGAAAATGCTGGCGCCGGATGGTTGCAAGAAGAACATGCAACCTTTCATGACAATGATGCAACACAGAGTGAGGCAAGTGATTTTGATGAGGTCGTAAATGGTCATTTTCGTGATTTGGATAGAAACATGTTCGAAGATTATGACTGGGAAGGTTCATCAGCTCAGGCAGAGGATCTACAGGAATATATTGCCGAGCCTGAAGAAAGTGATTTGGAGCAATCCGAAGAGCAGGAGGAATTTGTACCAGAACATGAGGAAAGTGAGTCACAACATTTGTATGCTGATCAGAATGAATGGATAGATGATCCCACGGAAAACATGGGTGGAGATTCCCAGGAAGGGACTCCGAATCAATCTTATCCAGAAAGTTTGGATGGTGGCATTGAAGATCAAAACCATGCACAAGAACCACATGATGAGTGGCATGAAGAGCCAATTGATGACTGGTTTGACACGCCTTCTGGTCAGGATGACGGGTCCATTGGAAGGGTTGATACATTTTATATACCAGATGATGACAATGTTTATAGCATTGAACTTCGAGAACTGCTAAGCAGGTAAGTAACTTTCACCCTTTAGGCTATAACATTGAAGTTTCACATAATTAACAATTTGTTCATGGTTTAGGAGGCGTGTCTCTAATCTGCTCCGTAGCAGTTTCCGTGAGAGTCTAAACCAGCTGATACAATCTTATGTTGAAAGGCAAGGTCATGCTTCTTTTGACTGGGATATGGATGGAACGTCCTCATACCCCTCTGATGCAGAGCAAGAGCAGCAGCAGGAGAACGCTAATCGAGATGTGCCTCAGATAAATATGGAGGGAAATCCGTTTGTTATGACTCCACCTCAAGAGGCACCTTCTCAGCCACATTGGAATCGGGAACCTGAGCATCAGAATTTGCATCGCCAAAATGTACATCAGCGCATGAGAGAATCAGTAAGTCTCACCCATTTTCCATGTCACTACATGAAAGTTCTACTCGGAGTTTATTAGTGTAGTTGATTTCTGCTTGTTGTTAGAGTGTCCAACATATGCAAAAATTATGATAATCATTATAATTAAGGCACATCTGGTATTCAAAGGCGCACGCTGAATCTGCAAGTTGGATTGTGATACTCCATTCTTTGTTCCACTTAGAGTTTTGTTAGCTAGCGTTCGGCTATAGATTTGGACCAAATTTTGAAAATCTATCTTCAAATATTTTCAAGTTCCATTTTTGGGACTTCCACTCACAAAACTTCAAAAAAATTTCCAACTAAGATGCATGTCCTAACAACTACTTCAAAAACTCAAATTTTCACAACGAGCATGTTTTTCAGAAAAGACTCAACTATTCACATATCTTGCAATGAAATGCATACCTGTTTGATTTGTTGCAGGAGTGGGATATCATCAACGAACTGAAGGTTGACATGGCTGTGCTTCATCAGCGGATGAATGATATGCAAAGGATGCTTCAAACATGCATGGAAATGCAAGTTGAGCTGCAGAGGTCAGTTCGTCAAGAAGTTTCTGCGGCCCTAAATCGATCAGCTGGTTCAACAGGTTTGATTCCATGCCTTTGTCCTTGCATTTTTTTCCCTTACTCGATTGGAGAAAATCCTGTAATACTTCGTTCATCTAGTTGTCATCGAGTTCATTTCTTTTTCTGTTTTATCAGATGTGGATGTTTGTGGGGATGTTTTGCTGAACGATGAATCCAAATGGGATAAAGTGAGGAAAGGAATATGTTGCTTATGTTGTAATAACAATATCGATTCGTTACTATACAGGTAACAATATGAAACATCCTCATCCCTTCCTTCAATTATTAAGTGCACATGATGCTTTTCTGAGCTGTCTTAGTCACAGCTCTCTTTTATGTTGTTTTCAGCGGGCTTGCGAATACAGTCTTCCCTTTTTGATCCTGTCTAAAAAGAAACGTCTTCTTTTTTCCTTCTCGGGTTGCAGGTGTGGCCACATGTGCACATGTTCAAAATGTGCAGAAAAATTGGTCCACGAAAAAGCAAAATGCCCAATGTGCCTGGCACCAGTAGTCGAGGTTGTCCGAGCTTTCTCTATACAGTAATTGGTACAAAACTAGAAGAAAATAGTAGGCGATAAACATCAAAAGAAAGAAGATAGATAATTCAATAAAGCTCTATTTGGCACCTGCAGTCCTTCCTCCTTTAGTCTATAGGTAATTCTCTCCTTCTCTTTTCATTTGCTCTATGTATCTCGCGATTCTTCATTTACCATTCATATTTTCACCAACTGCACAGTCCGATTTGCAGATTTGCACATCTGATTTATTATCGAATACAGAATAAGCGGGTGAAACTTATTATTTATCCAAAAAAATTCCGTCTATCGGTGTGTAGACATATTGGTTGCTGCCTGACTTAGCTAACAGGAAAGTCACAGTTTTTTGGTGATGGCTTTTGTTATGTATTGATTGATGAAGTTATCTGAATATCCTTAAGCCTGGAGAGAGTGATCAACAAGTGTGTGGTTGTCTTGTAAAAGCTTTGATTATCTCACCTCGGGGTGCGGTCCTTTTCTGGATTCTACGTGAACATGAGATGCTTCGTGCACCGAGCTGTCCTTTTTTTCACTTCAAGTTGGGTCTGTTTCTTAATTTATGACCAAGTGAAATGATATACACATTCATTTTTTGTTCTAAGATGGGAAATTAAATAATTAATGATGTAAAGTTTAATATATATTATTATTTATATATATACATTAACTCATTGAAATGAATTAATCTTTTTTTTCTATTTTTTTTTAGCATTTATTGGTTGGTTACTATAAATTTTTTATTGTGAATCATCATTGTGTATCACTCTTGTTTCAATTTGTTAAGACATAAATTTGACCTTGCACTAAATTTAAGAATTTATTATTAAAATTTGTGTTTTTAAACATGTCATAATTTTTGTGTATATATCGAAAAAATTTAAACTTAATTTGAAAAAGCTTTTGTGTGTTTTCTCAATTAAAACAGATCAGAGATTTTTTTGGCTCATTAAGAGTTTAAGACGACTAAAATAACATATCAGTGGAATTCCATAACTGAGGTCTGGGGAGGATAAAATGTATATAGACCTTATCATTGTCTTATAGTATGTAAATACAATAAAAGTAACAAATATAAGACGGATAATGATAATACAAGAGTTGACTAATGTTTGTAATTAATAGAAGTGACATATTTTAAGTAATATAAGACGGATAATGATAATACAAGAGTTGACTAATGTTTGTAATTAATAGAAGTGACATATTTTAAGTGATTAACTTATTTACGTAATGAGCGCTTACCTTGAAATTTTTTAATAAGATTTATGAGGCATTCAAATGTTCAATTGAAATATGTTATAGTTAAAACGTGATGTACTAACTTTCTACTTTAATTCTCGACTTGCATATTTTTTTTTTAGAATTATGTTCAGTGACTTTTTCTTACTATTACGCTGGAGTTCCTATTTCTTAAAGAGTTAATGTGGCAGACTTCTCCCTTGTTTGCCAATTAAAGGGAGCTGGAACAACTTGTTCTTTCTGACTCAATTCAACGCCAAAAAATGACTTGTCCCTACCAAAAAATATTCATATTTCCTGTTAAAGTAATTCCATATCCATATTTTATCTCACTACTTTCCTTAATTTTTTTTTGATGTGCTTCTGTCTCTATTTTTCGTAACTTATGCTAAAACTAACTTCTCACACCTCCTTATTGACTCATTCCTATAATTTTTCATATGTCAAAATCATCTCAAATTCACTTTCCTCTTCTTATTCACCATGTAGACCACTCCTACTTTCTCCCGTATAACTTCATATCCCCACAAATATTTGAGCATCCTTGTTTTTGCTAACACTCACATTCTAAACATGAGCATTTTTGCTTAATCAACACTCTATTCATCCATAATAATAAAATCGAAACCGTCACTCTATAGAACTAATCCTTAAATCTTCACGATTGATTTTGATCGCACAATACCCCAATGCAAGTCTATTTCATCCGCTCCACTTCAAGATGAAGTATTTCTCTCTTAGATATGACTTGAGTATCAATCTTCACCTTTACCTCTCCTGCGTTGATCACTAAACTCGTCTTTCAAATACTTCATTTAAATCTTATACTAACAAACTTCAAACACTCCAAAAACTAACATAAAAATTGATCTATTACAATCGACGCAATTATTCATAAAATATCATATTAATACATTCCAAATTACTAATCATAGATCTCCTGACAAAATGAACTATAAATCACAATAATTAATCAGTTCGAGCGCTATACAAAAATATTACTCTACTCCATATATACTTCCAAAATCTTTACAATTTTCTATTTTTAGAAACTTGCACTTCTATGCAATGTCACCCTACCCCCCAAATTAGAAAAACTACATGATCTTCTAATACCCCTACACGTGTCACACTCCTCCACCGTTGATCTCTCACCCACACCATTACCATTTCCTACATCCACTACATCCAAACAAACCTCATCTTCCTTCTTGAAGAATTGCGTGGACCGACAGAGTGGACAAGTCACGTGCGATGCTAGCCACGTGTCAAGACATTGGGGATGGAACACGTGACGACAGTACGGAATGAGTCGAACGGGTTCACCCGATTCGAATTCGGTTAAACAAATCGGGCAGTCTTCGATCGAGTGCTTCGCGTATCCACTGTAAGAAATCAACGGTAGAGATTGCACCGTTGATGGGTCCGTCCCTTTTCGACAAGACCTGTTGTTAGGATTGAAATAATAAAACGTCATATAGAAGCTTAATAATAATAAATTTTAAAATAATTTAATTTTAAATTTTTTGTATTGTTAATAAAATATTTGTATAATTATACAAATATCTAAGAACGTAGAAAATGTATAATTATTTTGAATTTCATACTTGAATTAGTAAGTTTTCGATCACAATTATCAAATTATACTATTTTCTTCGTTTTATTTTACGTGACACTTTAATTTAGCATGGTGTCTGGAAGAAAAAGATTTTCGAAACTAGTGTTTAAAATTATTTTCTCTAAATAAAAGGAAAAAAATATCATATAAAATGAAACAGAGAGTAGATATTTATCGAAATAGAAATCAACCATCATTATTATTAGAATAAAAGAAAATAGATAATTAATAATTAAGAGATATTTCGATAAATATTTGATGAATGAATTTATATTTGACGATAATTCAAATAAAAAATTTATGCAGCAAATAATTCGAGTATGAAACTCAAAAAATCAAAATAATTTATATGTATTTGTAATTATTCTAAATTCTAGAAAATTGAGAACAAATAAGAAATTCTAACAACCTGTGCGCCGACGTCGACGCCGGAGATGTGTTTCTCCGTCGTCGGTCATCAGAAGCAGCAGAAGTAAGAGTAGCCGTTTCACCAGCAAAGTGACGGATATAAATAGAGAAAAACCCCATGAAGAAAAGAGCAGTAAGAAGAACGAGAATGGTTAACGCCATTGACGAATCGAACGGAGCAGAAAGCTTAAAGGGTTTTCCGATTGCTGAAGCTACAGAATCATTGATGGGTTGAAAAGTTATTGATGGATCTGATGAACTCATGGAAGAGTGTAGAACTTCTGAATTTGAATACTGTAATAGTGTTCTTCTCGATTCAAATACTAATATTGAAGATTTTACTCTCATTTTTTTTCTCTTTTCGCCCAAAATTTTGTGAATAAGCAAAGAGAAGATGGTGGAAATGGAGTATTTTTTGGGTGAAGAAAGAGTGAAGAGGATAAGAATGGATGGTGGTGATTATATATGAGGGGGTATTACAAGCTTCATGTCTTTTTTTGTTTTTTTCTTGGGTAGTTCACGTGGTTAACGCATTATTAAAATTCGATTAAATTTAAATTTACGTATAAGAAATATAAAAATATTATTTTTATTTATTATAATTTAAATAGAATTTTTTGAATTTTGATATTTAAAAATACTCTTCGGTTATACGAAATATAAATCAATGATATTTTAGATCCATTTTTGATAGTATAAGGGTATAAATAATTCAAAGTATAAACGAAGAGAATTTTTGCTCCAATCTGATAGTACAAAGACATTTTTGACCATTTTCTCTTGTAATTTTAACTTTGTAAGTATTTTTTTGAATTTTAGTTATTTTGATTTAATTTTTAGTTTATTTATTTTAATTACGGTAGAAGAAAGTGAGGAAGACTTTTGAATTATGTGATTATAAGCTACTTGTATGTTAGATACGTCAAAATGTATGTTAATTTAGGCATAACACATAAATATGCCTTTTAATTTAGTTTCAGTTGACATTTACGCTTTTTTTAGGTGTGAACAAGTAGATACTTAAGTTTATATAAATTAAACAAGTAGACATACACATTTCATATCGCATGTTACACTTTAGATGCTAAACATAAGATATATAATTATTATGTAGAATGTGATGTAGGACAAATGACTATTTGTTTAATTTTTAGCAGTTCAAATAACTATTTGGGTGTATTCAAAATTAGAAGACATAGACAACTGAAAAACACATTAATGTATATATATATATATGCCTTTAATTTATTTGAAAGAAGAAAAATGACGATACTTTTTAAAATTGATCACATTTGTGATATTTCACCGGATATATTATTATTGTTATTGTATTATACATAAAAAAATATTTTTTACTTTTATTTATCATTTTTAACATTTAATTTTTATTCATAATTTATCTTTAATATAATAGTTTATTTTTAAAAAAAAATTAATATCTAAATCCATACATCAATTATAAATATTATCACAAAATACTCACCTAAATCATTGTATATTTTAAGAATCATATAAAAAATTTAAAGTAGATAAATAAAAATTAATAGAGAAAATATCAAATATCTAAGTGGAAAAAAACAAAAAAATCAGCAGCCCCTAGGTTTGTGATTGTGATATATGTAGAGTATATGTGAATATATATTGTGGGCTTTTTAAAAAATAAATTAAACAAAATAGGGCAAATTAGAGGAATACATAACATTTGAAAACTTATTTACAATTATTTTCTATCATTTAAAAAAATTACTAAATTTTTTTTTCACTATTTTACTGATACATAATACACATTTATAAACTATCAGTTAGTTTTA
Source organism: Solanum aculeatissimum (assembly GCA_038996855.1). Taxonomy (NCBI): domain Eukaryota; kingdom Viridiplantae; phylum Streptophyta; class Magnoliopsida; order Solanales; family Solanaceae; genus Solanum; species Solanum aculeatissimum. The sequence goes on from JBCEWC010013966.1 coordinate 14,657, forward strand.
CTGATACCTAAAAAAATTAAACAACCAATTAATTAC
>JBCEWC010013967.1:0-14692 GCA_038996855.1 Solanum aculeatissimum
TGTGATCACATAATGTCTATGATATGGCTCTTTGAGCAACTATGGGTGTTTACACCAATATGATTTGACAAGTATGGGATGACGACTTAGCACCAAGTGAGATTGGAGTAGTAAGTGAGCTATCCCTAAGGGTCCTACTCCTTTCTATTAACTATGTGCCAACATAGGTTATGCAACCAAAATGGGTGGTCCTGTAAGGTATGCTATGATATGATATAATATGATATGGAAATCTTTCTTAAATGACTAGGTTGTATGGAAGGTGGCCATCATACCGAAATGACTGGGTCGTAAGGTGTGGTGAAGGTTACCTTTGGATAGAAATCTTCTCTCATCCGATAGGAGGCCTCATCGGGCAAGTTCATGTTGTAGCTCACATGAGTTTGGATGTCTGTTATGGTCTCATCCCCTATACTATAAGTATTATGGCAGTTCATGCATCCTGGATTTCATGGCATATTGAGATACTATCCTTTCCTATATTCTCCTTCTATATATGTTCCGTTGTTATCTAACTCATTTGTAGGCTCATGTTCATATGCATCGCATGCCCGCACACTTAGTGCATTATTATGTGCTTGCCCCCATAGCTTGAGTGATACTTACTCGCCCCTTAGAATGTAATTGCTATATGCTATGTGATTCATGCTTATCCCATTCCCGGCAATATCCCTATAGCTTGATTCCAAAGCCCCAGAATCCCATAGACTTACGTGCTACTTTCTTATTATACGTGCTTCCGAACCGATGATGCGTGTGATGATGCTATGATGACTTAATCGAGGACTTTCAGATTCTTGTTTGCCATATCACATCTAGGCCCTACTTTCCGGTGTTACGAATAGGGTGCACGACCCCGTAGTCCTAATAATGACCCATGGCCTGGCCTCATCGTTCAAAGCTCAAAAATTGAGTCTCTAAAGTTGAGCACTCTTAACAAGTCAAGTCCACAGTACTATGCATGGAAGGGGTTTCGTAGACCTAGGCTTGATTTTTCCAATGTCCACAAAAGGGTCAGTCTATGAGTTGTAGGCTAAACCATGATTCATAAATGGGGTTTCATGGTTTATTCTAATAGTTATATGATGGAAAACTTTATATTTTCCGATCAATTTTTAATAAAACTATGGATATTTTGGGATTAAAATAAGACTGATATAGGAACCTAATGATACCTATATCTCCATAATCACTTAGATTATTTTAAGAGAAAATTTAAGTGGGGAAAGATCTAGGCTTTAAGTTATTCTACCAAGGTTTATTCGTTCAGAGTAAAGTTTTGATTTTCCAAGTACGTAAAGATATCATAACATTAGATTGAGTTCATCCACGTTCTTGACGTCTAAATTTCCATTTTGAATGAGTATTGTCTTGAAAAAATCTAGTTTTGAATTATGATTAGGTCAATTCTTCATCTATTGAGTCCTATATAATTATGCATTGGAATTATTATTATTTTATAAACATAATTATTGTTCATGGTTACTTTTTCAAGAACCATAATTCAGTTGACGGTCATGACTTTCTCATGCATTATTGATGATTGAGTTTATGTATATTTTAAATGTATTTTGATGAAATTGAGCATTGAGTTAAATGATATTTTGAGAAATAGTTTTCATGATGACATAATTAAGTATTCAAATATTTATTGTGGATGATAATGATGTTTTGAAAGAAGCTTGATGTTTAAATTAAAGTCCAATGAGACTTGATGAGATGAAAATATGAGCATATATTTTAGTACAAGTATTAGCAATTATTTGAGTAAGAGTATAATTATCTTGAACTCCACAAACTATGCTTTCAGATAGGATGAGAAAGGGGTCATACAAATGAAGTCCCCAAAGGGGCTTTTATTGGATCAATTGAGTTTGTGTACCTTACCTTGGCAAGGTAGCTGATGGTTGTGGCAATGAAAGCAGTTCGTTGTATCTTCACTTACTCATAGGTGGTGGTTGTCGGCTATAGAAACTCCCTAAGAGTAAGAGTATATTATTTTACTGAGTTATACTGCATAATAAGGATGGATGAAATATTTGATGAAACCATTGTTTATACTATTTTTAACCTTGCATGCCATATTGATATTGAGTTGAGATAATTATTTCTTTGAGTATATTTTATGCATGTTGTTTTATTTAGACCTATTACATACCATATATTTCATGTACTGACGTTATTCGATGGTGCATCTTTTCATGATACATATACACTTGGGGATCCTCAGTAGGCAATTCATTGAAGAGTCTGAGCACTCTACAGACTTTAGGTGAGTCTTCCTCGAATTTGGAGGGTGCATTTTTATTTCACTTTATGTCTTTATTTTTGTAGTTCAGGTAGACTTGGAATTTTGGTCACACCCCATATGCTAGAAAGTTGGAAACTAGAAATGTTGCAAAAACAAATTGATTTTTGACAAATGATTACGAACCCATCTGTAGCTCGTGGATTGTTCCACAAGTCGTACATAGGTATCATAGATGGGTATTGAACTTGGAAATTTTTTTATGTTTTGGGAGTCAATATATGAGGGAACTGAGACTTACAACTTGTAAAAAAGTGTCGAAATGGAGCCTTGAGGGTTGAATAATTGGCTAAGTGTTGATGGAAATTAAGAGAGGTTGTATGGATCATAGTTTGTTTTATGGACCATAAAAGGGTTTTGTGGATGAGGTTTAGAGATCATTTTCAGAGGTTAAAAATGTAACCATGACAAAATCCCTAGTTTACCAGTCATGGTTCATTCTACAACCCATTGATTGGGTCCATGGATGATGTCCGACAGTTTTTAATAAAGGATAATTTGGACATTTTCTACCCATTTAACTAAAAAAACTACATCATTTTTACTCCATAACTACCCCTAACTCCCTTAACTCTGATTGAACTACTCTCTATTCTCCCCAAAAATTCCCAAGGCTTTTTTCTCTCAAAGGCTCTCCATTGAAGTGCATAGTGTTTCAAGTTCTCTAAGAAATATAAAGGTCAAATCTTTCCTATTCTTTTAAGTTTCTTCATGTAGGCATGTTGGTCTTCATCCATGGACCTATTTCATCCATGGAGCCCAAATCAAACTCTACTTTTTCTCAAGTTTCAAGCATGAATTTTACGGATTTTTATGATTTCTCTTTAGTTGCTTGAATTATCACTATTACTTGATTAGTTTACTCAATTATATATGAATTACGATGATTTACATGAATTGCATGATTTTTAAGATATTTCATCAATATGTTAATTAGGACTTATGAAATTGATATGAGTTCTCTTGATTATAATTTAATGTGACTCCAATTGCATTATTTTATAAAAAAAGTCATTCAATTTCATGATTTAAGAATCAATTGTCCATGAACCCATATTTTGCCCTAATTTCAATTTCAAGCTATGATTCATGAATAAGACTCCAAGCATTCAAGTATGTATATGATCATGCTTATAAAAGGGTGACTTAAGACCCTATTTGTATGCAAGTGGACAAGATGGGGAGTATATCTACACTTCATGCAGGTTAAGTAGATGGGTGATTCTTATTATTTGAGTTGATTTATGTGTCACCGTAGGTTTAGGTTTATATTCCAGAAAGGCCTAGCAAGTTGATCCATATATAACATTATGTTATGACACTCACTACGTGGGGTGGAGTTCTACATTGACAAGTAGACTTCTCCTTCCCTGATGTTAGGGATGGAAAAATTAAATCCAACCCACTCAACTTGTTGAAGTTTGGATGGGATAATAACCTGTTTATTTATTAGCTCAATCCATCTCAACCCAACTCATTTAAATCCATTTAAAATGAGGTTGATATGCAACCCAATTGACTCAATAGAAATCTTCTCAAAATATTTTAAAAAACTTTTTTAATTTAATATATTTTATATAGCCAGAATAAAGAAAAATATAATTTAATTAAGAACTAAAATATTGAAAAAGAAAAAATAAAATAAGGAAAATATAGTAAAAGTTGAGTCGTATTGGGTCTTGATCCCTCTATAACCCATTACTCAAACCATTTTGACAGAAGTTAATTTGGATTGGGTTAGGTCTTGAACCATTATAATCCGTTCAAATTTGATCTAACCCACCAAATTTCCACCCGTACCTGGTGTAGAGGCATCATCAATGTTTCATGTAATGGCCCACATAGTCTTATTGTCAATTATGGTCCTATTTCCACATATGTAAGTATATTACCATTTGAAATGCTTTCATTCATGATTTAAAAGATGCATTGATCATTCATCATCTCTTGTCCTTTATTTTATTTATATGATTGTGCATATTGTTACTATGATATAATATTTTCTTGTTGCATTAATACATTCCAACGTACTAATGCATACTTTTTGCCTACATTATATCACAATGTAGGGATAGATGACGTTACTACTCCTCACTATGGTGGCTAGATTTGTATTTTACATTTGAAGACTCGGTGAGTTCCCATGCTTTGGGACAAGCCCTTACTTTCATGCTTATGTTGAAGATGTTAAGGCCCTTTAATTTTTGTTTTATCTTGAGGGTGAGGTAGAGACATGTTCTAGTACCCGCCATGATCTTTACAAGTAGAGGCATGGTTTGGAAAAATGTTGATGTAATTCCCTTTAGTTGGAAGATTCTTGACTCCTATGTTTAGCTTTCTTTTGAGACTTGAATTTCCACATGCTTTACTTATGATTATGCTTGATTACTTTATATATGCTTATGATATGATAAGAGTCATAGATGAGGTGTTTTTGGGTTCAACATTCATCATGTTACGATTAAGCCGTAGGCTTGGGACAAACTTAATATTAGAGTATAAGGTTTTGAAGCATCTTAGAGAGTCCAACATGCTACGTATAGTAGAGTGTTCTTCATAGGTGTGAAGCGCAACACATCATGAGTATAAGGCTATGAGATGTTTAGGAATCCCTCACTTCTTTTGTGTTCTATTTCGTGCCCTAAGATGTGACTTAATATTTTTCTTCTCTAAGGTTTGTCCTTTGGAATTTTTAGAAAAATGCCTCCACATCGAGCACCATTGTAAAGGAGAGTTGATGCTAATGAGGATCAATCTCCTCTGCCTCTTCAAACATTATAAGATCCTCTAGCTGACCAGTGACTAATGCGGAGTTACAAATTATTATCACTATGTTGGCCCAAGCTATAGCTACTAAATCCAATCAAGGTTCCATTGCTTCTCCTAATGATCCTACCCCGCCTTTTAGGTTGAGAGACTTTGAAAGGATGAATCCTCTAGAGTTCTACGATTCAAAGGTAGACGAGGATCCACAAGGTGGATTTGGTGGATTTGGTGTCTTACCAACTTAAGGGGGTTGCTTAAGTTTGATTCACACAATGAAAATATGAGAGAGTTGAAGAGAGTCCTATTGGCTGGGAGGTATTCAAGGCCAAATATCTTGATCATTTCTTTCCACTTGACCTAAGGGAAGCCAAGGTGATGGAGTTCATGAATCTCAAGCAAGGAAATATAATTGTGAGGGAGCATGCCCTCAAGTTTATGAAGCTTTCCAACTATGCACCTTATTTGGTGGTCGGTCCTAGGCACCGCATGAAAAAACTCATTTTAGTGTATTCAACATGGTTATGATGAAGTGCAACACTGCTATGCTTGTAAAAGAGATGGTTATTTCTCGACTAATGGCTCATACTGAGAAAATTGAAAGTGAGAAGCTTAAGAAGATAGGGATTAGGGAGTCTAAGAGGGCTCGTTTTCAGGGTGGATTTTCAAATTTTAGGTTTGGGAGTGATGGTCGTTTCCAATAAGGCCAAGGGTCATCTAAGGTTCCTAAACAAAGGTTTTCCAAAGAGAGGGTGCCTACCCCTTAAGATCAAAGGTGATGGTGTTAAGGCTAGTGGTTCAACTTTTCCTAAGTGTCCCAAGTATGGACGGAACCATAGTGGAGAATGCTTAAGGGGCACGGGCTTTCTTTAGTATGGAAAGATGGGGGCACAAGATATCTGAGTGTCCTACTATTACTAAAAAGGGGAAAAAAGGTGTCCTTAAGGTGAAACGGCTCAAAGAGGCAAGTACAACCAGGTTCCCAAGCTCATCAAGGATGTATTCCATGGGGCAACTTGTTTTATTCTCTATATGTTAGAAAAGAGGTGGAGGAATCTTCTTATGTGGTTGTGAGTATGTTAAGGGTCTTTGATCTTAATGTGTATGCTTTACTTGACCCCGTGTAAATTTATATTTTATTACTCCTTACCTTTCCATAATGTTTGATATATCTCCCAAAGTTTTATTAGAGCCATATTTGGTCTATACCCCAGTTGGTGACTCAATTTTTGCTAAGAAATTCTATAGAAACTATCTCACTTTGGTTTTGCATAGAGTTTCTCCTTGTGATCTTGTTGAACTTGACATGATCAATTTTGATGTTATTCTTGATATGGATTGGTTGCATGCATCATATACCTCTATTGATTGTAGAACCCATAGGGTCAAATTCCAAGTCCCTAATTAACCTATTCTTGAGTGGAAATGGACTAATTCAGTGTTTAAGGATAATTTCATTTCATAAGTAAAATCTAAAAAAATAATTTTACAATGGGTGTTACGTATACTATATTATCCGAGTTAAGGATATGGATTTTGAAATTCATACTTTTGATTCAGTATCTATTATCCATGAATTCCCCAATGTCTTTTCGTTGACTTGCTCGATATTCCCCCTAAAAGGGAAATTAAATTTGGCATTGATCTTCTACCTGATATTCAACCCATTTTCATACTTCCATATTGAATGTGCTTTGTGGAATTGAAAGAATAATTTGAGAGATATACTTGACAAAGGGTTCATAAGGCCATGCGTGTTGCCATGGGGTGCTCTCGTATCATTTACGATAAAGAATGATGGATCACTCTAGATGTATATGGATTACTGTCAATTGAATAAAGTCACCATAAAAAACAAGTATCTAATTCTAAGGATTGATGACCTATTTGATCAACATCAAGGTGCAAGATACTTCTTTAAAATTGATCTTTGGTCCAGGTATCACCAATTGAGGGTGAAGGAGTGTGACATTCCAAAGATGAAATTTAGAACACTGTATGGCTAGATCGAATATTTGGTTATGTATTTTGGACTAACAAATGCTCCTGCAGCTTTCATGGACTTGATGAACAGGGTCTTCAAGTGGCATTTGGATATGTTCGTTGTTATTTTTATAGATGACATACTGGTTTACTTGCGAGATGTAAAGGAACGTGAGGATTACTTGTGGATTGTGCTACAAACATTGAGAGATAAGAAACATTTTTCCAAGTTTAGCAAGTGTGAATTTTGATTGAGAGAGATGGCGTTCCTTGGTCACATTATTTTGGGTGATGGTATTAGGGTTGACCCAAAGAAGATGGATGAGGTAAAGAATTAGCCTAGACTATTGTCTCCTTCTAACATTAGGACCTTTTTGGGTTTCTCCAGATATTATAGACAATTTATTAAAGGATTTTCTTCCATTGCTTCGCCTTTGACTAAGTTGACCCAAAAAAAGTGAAATTTCAATGGTACGATGAGTGAGAAAAGTCTCCAAATGTTGACAAATTGTCCTACATTAGCCCCTATTTTTACTTTCAGAAGGATTTAATGTGTATTGGAATGCCTCGCGTGTAGGTTTTGGTTGCATTTTGATGCAACATAGGAAAGTTATTGCCTACGCCTCAAGTATATTGAAGGTGCATGAGCGAAATTATCCAACTCGTAATATTAAGTTAGCTGTCATGGTATTTGCATTGAATATTTGGCATCATTACCTCTATAGAGTGCATGTTTACATCTTCACCAACCAAAAGAGTTTGCAATATTTGTTTAGCAAAAGAGAATTGAATCTAAGTCAAAGGAGATGGCTAGAACTTCTTAAGGATTATGATATGAATGTGATATATCACCCCGACAAAGAAAATGTTATGGACAATGGACTTAATAGATTATATATGGGTAGTGTTGCACATATTGAGGATGGAAAAAAGGAGTTAGTCAAAGAAGTGCAGCGTTTGGCGGATTTGGGTGTGACGCTAAGTTATTCAAGAAATGATGTTGTACATGTACAAAATGGGGTGGAATTTTCTTTAGTAGCATATGTTAAAGAAAAGTAAGATATGGAACCTACCTTGGTTGAATTGCAAAAGTTGGTGATTGATAAGAAGGTTAAGGTTTTCTCACAAGGGGGAGATGGAGTATTTCTTTGCAAGGATGGTTGTGTGTTCAAAATATTGATGGACTAAGGGATAAGATACTAGATAAAGCTCATAACTCTTGGTATTATGGTCATCCGAGATACACAAAAATGTATAGCCTTGAGAGAGGTGTATTGGTGGAATGACATGAACAAAGACATAGCAAGGTGTGTGGAAAAATATTCAAATTGACAACAAGTGAATGTTGAACACCAATGGTCAGATGATTTTGAAAGTGGGTGGAGGTAAACATGGACTTCATCATGGGTTTGGTCTCCTGATTTACCTAAGACTTTAAAGCAATATGGCCTAATATGGTGATTGTGGATGATGAAATCAACCCACGTTTTACCGGTGAAGGCTTCTTATAGTGTTGAGAATTATGCTAAGGTCTACATCCAAGAGTTGTTATGATTGCATGGGGTTCCATTGTCTGTCATATCAGACTGTGGTACTCAAGTCACTTTCTATTTAGGCCCATTCAAAAGGGCCTTGGTACGAAGGTAAATTGAAGTAACGTATTTCATCCTTAAATGGATGGGAAAGACGAAAGAATAATCCAAACATTAGAAGACAAGTTGAGGGCATGTGTACTTGATTTCAAGGGTGGTTGGGATGATCACCTTCCTCTTATTTAATTGCTTACAATAATAATCTTCACTCAAGTATTCATATGCTGTCGTTTAAAGCCTTATATGGTAGATCATGTAGGTCACCTATGAAATGGTTTGAAGTTGGAGAGATGTCATTAATTAAATCCAACTTAGTATTTGATGCTATGGAGAAGGAGAGAGTTATAATGGAAAATGTAAAGGTTGTCTAAAATTGTCAAAAGTCATGTTCCTATGTTAGAAGAAGGGATCGTGAGTTTGATAAAGGTAATTGGATTTGTTTGAAGATTTCACTCATGAAGGGTGTAATGCGCTTTGGCAAAAAAGGTAAGTTGAGTCCTAGATATGTGGAACCTTATAAGATCCTAAATTAAATTAGGAAGTAAGCTTCCATTAGAGTTAGTTATGGTTCATACGATATTCCATTTGTCAATGTTAAGAAAGTTTAGGGGTGATCCAAAATCTATTGTTCCATTGGAGGATGTGATCATTGAAGAGAATTTGACTTATGAAGAGGTACCGATTTGAATTTTGTACCAGCAAGTGAAGAGATAAAGAAACAAGAAAGTTGCATCCGTTAAGGTGTTATAGAGAAACCAACAAGTTGAGAGTGCTACTTAGGAAGCAGAAGAGGAAATGATGAAGTAATGTCCTTACTTCTTTCCATATATTCAATCCGAAGGTACCTAGATGTGAATTCTTCCTCTAACTACTTACATATAAGTTACTCTTTATCTATTGTATGCATGCATTTTCATGAAACTATTTTTACACGATATTTGATGCATAAGTTTGAGGACTTTATGAAATTGATGTTTTGAGTTACATTATTGCATCCATGTTGGGTAGTTGACTATTTTTCTACTTTACTCAATCTTGCTTTTTTCTAATTCTAGGAAGAATATTTTCAAAGGGGAGATATTATAATACCTCGTACACTAAAAAGTTGGAAATTGAAAATGTTGCAAAAAAAATTGATTTTGGAAAAATGATTATGAGCCCATCCATGGCTCTTAGTTTGTTCTACGGGTCGTAGATAGATCTCATGGATGAGCAGTTAACTTGGAAAGAATTTTAAGTTTGGAGAGTCAATATATAAGGGCACTCTATGAGTCATACTTGTAATTATGGATCGTAAATAGCTGTCTTAAATAGAGTCCTAAGGGTTGAAAAAATTATCCAAGTGTTGATGAAAATTATGTAGGGTTGTACGAATCGTAGTCCATTTTATAGACTGTAAAAGGGTTTCATGGATGGGGTTCAAACACTGATTTCAGATGTCAAAATTATAACCAAGACGAAACCCCTTGGTCAATGAGTTGTAGTTGATTCTATGGCCCATACGTTGGGTCAATACATGGTGCCCAATAATTTTTAATGCAGGACTTTTTAGACATTTCCTACCTATTTGACCCCAAAATGATGTCATTTTGACCCCATAACTGCCCCTAACCGCCTTAAATCTGATTGAACTACTCTCAATCTCATTCTCTCCAAAACTTTCAAAGTATTTTCTCTTTCAATGGCTCTCCATTGAAGTGCATAGGATTTCAAACTATCCAAGGAAGATCAAGATTAAATCTTTCCAATTCTCTTGAGTTTCTTCATCTAGGTATGTGGATCTTCATCCATGGACCTATGTCATCCATAAGGCTTAAATCAAACTCAAATTTTTCATAAGTTTCAAGGATGAATCTGCTCAACTTCCTCTCTTTCTCTGGCGATGGCATCTACTTTCACTTTGAATCTTGATAGTCACATTCCTGCCACTATTATTACAAGTTTACTCAGCTCTGAAAAGATTCTGGTAACATCCAGATTCCAGCGAGTCCCCTCATCTCTTTAAATATAGAGTTTTTTAGTTAGAATATTTCAAGATACCTTTTGGCAGCATCAATATTTCAGTTTCAAGCCAGAATATTCCAAGATACTTTCTGGCGAGCAGGAGATTCCGGCGAACAAAATTCCAGGTGATACCCCCCATTTTCTTGTTACTAAATTTCTGGCGAGCAGCAGTTTCCATTACTTCCATTACTATCACTTTTTTCTCTCTTTTTTACATTTGTTTGCTATTTCTTGGTGCAATATTTCTTGCCCAATACTTATTTTTTGTAACATTTCTTGCCTACTTGTTATATTATTTGGATTATATTTTATTTCTTGATATATTTATTGTTTCTCGTACTCTTTGAATCTTCGTGTTGTGGGTTGTTTCTAGTATTTATAGGATTATTATTCTTCGTTGTGGTCCTTTTGTAGTTTATAGGATTATAAATTGTATTGTTGGGCTATTATTTCGTGAGATTGCTTATTTCTTATCGTTATTGTTTTTTGGATTAGTAGTTCATAGCGAAGGTTAGAGGCATTGGGGATTGGTGGTGGTTTAGGGTCATGTCGTTGGTTGGGGTCGGAGGTTAGGGGAATTAGTGGTAAGAAGGGAAGGGGCTTACTTAGGTTGAGAGTAGGGTCATCGAACATAGGATCTCTAATAGGGAAGTCCATAAAGTTAGTGAAAAGTCTTAAGAAGAGACAAAATAATATAGCATCTGTTCAAGAGACCAGATGGGTAGGTACCAAGGCTTGAGACGTAGATGGGTTAAAATTATGGTACTCGACTGGCTCTAGGGATAGAAATAGAGTAGGTATCTTAGTAGATGAAGACCTTAGGGAGTATATGGTGGAGGTAAGGAGAATAAATGATAGGATGATGTCTATTAAGCTTGTGGTTGGTAGTCATATTGTGAATACGGTTAGCGCCTATGCGCCCCAAGTGGGTCTAGACGAGGAAGTCAAAAATCTCTTTTGGGAAGATTTGGATGAGGTTGTGAGGGGCATACCGGCCACAGAAAAGATCTTTATCGAGGGAGATTTTAATGGGCATATTGGAGCTACTTCTAGTGTTTTTGACGATGTTCATGGAGGCTTTGGTTTTGGAAAGAGGAATGGATATGGGATATCTCTCTTAGACTTTGCTAAATCCTTTGAGTTGGTCATTGCTAACTCATGTTTCCTAAAGAGAGAAAGTCACTTGGTTACCTTTCGTAGTATGGTAGCTAAGACCCACATTGACTACTTACTCCTCCAAAACGGTGATAGAAGCCTTTGTAAGAATTGCAAGGTAATTTCGAGTGAAAATATTTCTAATCAATATAGGCTTCTAGTGATGGATTTAGAGATTAAGAGGGGTAAGAGGAAGAAGGTTATTCATGCCCAACCAAAGATTATATGGGGTAGCCTGACTCCAGCCCTTTCTCGAGGGATGGGGAAATAGTTGAGTTATTTGGGGGCTTAGAGTAGTAGCGGAGATATTAATACTATGTGGGAGACCACAGTTGGTTCCATTAACAACTTGTTTGGATGGTGGTTTGCCATGGTTTCATAATGTATGGTGGCGTATGGTATGGTATGGTATTGTACAGTATTGTACTATCCAATATTTGGATAGATTGTATGGGTTGCTACTGTTTAATGATAATTTGTTGTTTGATTTGACTGCATGTTACTGTATCGTAACTTGAAAATTAACAAAAATGTCCTTGATTATTATAAATATTAAATTTATCAATATTTTTTTAATAAAACTTTTTTAAAAAATTAATACATAGAATCAAGTAGGAAATATACAAATTAATATATTTCCAATCCAAACAAATAACACAAGAAAATAAAAAAAAGTAAGAACTTTTAAAAAAAATGAACCTACAAAAAATAGACTAAAACATGAAAGAAAAAATGGGAGTCGGAAAAAAGGTTTCAAAAGTTGATACGGAGGAAAATAAGTAATATAAAAGTAGTACATATATTAGAGAAAATTTTAATAAATAATAAAGGATAAAAGATAAATTAGAATTATTTAAATTTATATAAGGGTATAATTGGAAAAAAAAATAAGAGAACCATGGGATACCACAAAATTGGTGGTTTCAAAAAGTGAGGGTTTTCATGGTTACAGAACCATGAAACTAAACCATATCATACCACATAATTAATGAAACAATCAAAACAAATGTGGTTCTTTTACTAACCATACCATACCATACCACCAAAAACCACCATCCAAACAAGCTGTAAAAGGGTAGCCACCGGGGTGTTAGGGGTTTCCAAAGGGACCTTCGGTGGACATCAAGGTGATTGGTGGTGGAGTAGAAAAGCTCAAGAAAAAGTTAAAGCTAAGAAGATTGCCTATACAAAATGGTTTGAATGTAGGGAGAAGGATGAAAAAAAAAAGCTCAAGGATATTTAGAAGATGGCGAACACAAAAGCAAAGATGGCAGTGACGAGTGCTAAAACAACAACGTTTGAGTGTTTGTATGTTGAGTTAGGTGAAAAATGCGAGAACAAAAGATTGTATAGGCTTGCAAATGAGAGAGAGAGAAAAGCTCGTGACTTGGACCAAGTGAAGTGCATTAAGGATGAGGAGGGTAAGGATGAGGAGGGTGAGGTGCTGGTGGATGAGACTTCCATTAAGATAAGGTGGAAAACTTACTTTCATAAACTCATAAACAAAAAAGGGGACATATACATTGAATTGAAAGATTTGGCACACGCCGATAGCCATCGAGATTTTGGTTATTGCAAGTGTTTCAGAGTTGAGGAAGTTAGACGTGCTATTAGTAGGATGAACAGAGGAGATCAATCGGACCCAATAAGATTCCGATAGATTTTTGGAAGAGCGTGTTCAAGGATGGTATTGAGTGGTTGACTTGGTTGTTTAACACTATTTTGAAGACTGCAAAGATGCCCAATGAATAGAGGAGGAGTATATGGTTCCATTGTACAAGAACAAGGGTGATATTCAAAGTTGTAATACTTATAGGGGTATCAAGTTGCACACTATTAATGTTTGGGAGAGAGTGGTGGAGATGAGGGTGAGAAAAGGAGTGTCTATTTCAGAGAATCAATTTGAATTTATATTGGGATGATCAACTGTAACGACTCGAAATTTTTTGAAAACTCCTTATGGATGGTCTTGTATGATGTTATACTAGTCATGGTTGATTTTTGGTAGCCACGGGTTGAGTCTAAGTGGCCGAACACAAAGTGGATCATTTGGTGACCTAGAGAGGCCATTTGGATAGTAGATTTTGAGCTATCATACCTTTTTATGAGGGTTGAAGCGTGTGGTTTGATACATATCAAACTGAAGCTCTTTGAGTTATCTTCGCAACGCATATGGTTTAACTCGATTCGGAATTCGTATGAGGAAGTTATGGCCAAAATAGTGGGACTGCCTGAAATTCAGAAAACATTGGAGATAGGCCATGAAAATTGCCCAAGGCAAGGGCCACGGACCGTGAGCCTTGGTACGGTACATGTGGGGGTCCGTTCCATGGTCTAGTGAGTTGGGGGTTATCAGGACCCACCCCAAAACACAAGTCATGTCCCACGGACTACCCCATGGTCCGTGAGGCTTGAAACGGTCCGTCAAGTGGTCCGTTGAGTGGGGCAGAACCTTGGCCTGAGCTTGGGGTTGATTCTTGGGTCAAGTGTGGCTCCAAGGACCAGTACACAGTCCGTGTAAAGCCAGACGGTCTGTGGATTCTCCCGTCAAGTGGTCTAGAAATTCCTCTGAGAGTTCGCGTTAAAAATTTGGCTAAGTGTCGTTTGATGGTGCAGTTGAACGGACCGTGTGTCACTTTGATAGGACTGTAGCACCTCCATTTGGCTCTGCTTTGAAATTAAAAGTCCATTTCATTAATGGTAATTTCGTGATTTAATAAACCTCTAAGCCCCTTTTAGGTATTTTAAGGTCTCCTAAGCCCCTAAATCAAGACCTAAACCCTTATTCATCCATTCTAAGCCTCCTCCAAACACTTTGAGAATTCTAAAATCCTCTTGACCTCCATTGAAGAAATCTTGAAGAAATTGGGGAAGACGACCTTGACTA